>JABXWE010030726.1:0-17179 GCA_014611495.1 Limonius californicus
TCCAGAAAATCCAACAATATTATTGGAACGGCTGCAATATTGTATTCTTCCAGTTATTCCTGTAGCATCTTCAGACACCCATATAACTCTAGGAAGTTTCTTCGCATCGAGGAAAGAGCTTAATCGCTGAAATTGGAGATTTGACTCGTCAATGATTGAAATGTTTGAAACGTTTTTTACCAATACAGAAAGAGAAGGTATTGCTTTTTTTAAATTCGCGTAAAGAATTTCATAAAGAAAGCGTCCACCGATAAGATAAAGGTAAATGCAAAATTTAGTGAGATCTTCCGGAAATTTATTGTTTTTGATTTTCATGTGGTTTTCCATTGAAGATTGATTAACTGCTTTTAGAAAATTAACAACCTTGTCCATTTCACTTCGCTCAATTTGATCAGTCTTCTGAGTTGTCATGGACCTGTCAACTATTTCTGAAATACGTTGTCGAAGTTCTTCATTCATTTTAACCACTGTTTCAATTGCATCTAAATATCTTCCATAGTTCGTTATTAATGGCTGATTTTCGTCATGATTTTGTCTGGCTCTACGTTTCCTTTCTGCTCTAGAGTGCTTATGCTTCAACTGGTTTTTAGGAGCATAAAAATTCGAAGAAACAGGGTCTACAATTTCCTCCGAATCGTAGACCCTGCATGCCGAAAAATTGAATCAGCTTCATTCTCGGCTTCATTATTAACCGCCGTTGATGTTTTGGGTGGTTTTTTCTTCTTCAAAGGGGTATCATCATCAGAATCTGACATATCAGATATATTACTTCCAGATTTATGTTTCTTTGATATTTCTGTAGATATTTGATTCAGAGGGATGTTTTCTTCATCATCGTCGCTAATTTTGTTGTGTATTTCAGGTGCAGCCCGTTTACTTTTCAGTTTATGAAAAAAGTTGTCAATCCTCCCTTTAGTTTTTTCTTGTTTGTTTTTAATTGCCACCTTGTTCAAGTGCATCTCAAAATGTCTGATGACACATTGATCTAGTCTGTAGTTTGTGAATAGTAATGAAAACATCTATTACTACTTAAATGACGTTAAATGATCTAAGATCCCGCCTCTTCAAAACCCAGGTTAAATTGCTTTTTGCAAAAGTACTTCTTATGGGGCTCTGCAATCACTCAAAGTGCAAATAGCAATATCGAGAAATATAAACTTACGGTCATACTTTTATCACAAATGGAACATATCAGGCTGGCTTCCAAAAACATCTCCACCACTTCGCCTTCGGTATTGGTTACTTCTCTAACTTTACATTTGACCTCTATATTTGTTATGGCATTGGTTAGTAAAGATTTCTTTTTCGCATCTCCTACTTGATCAACTAACAATTTTGCTGAGTTTTGCAGTTGGATCTTTAGTTCTTTTTCTTCTTTATTCAGGTTCGGAGCAGTTACTTGACCTTTTTTACTGTTGTTTAATATCGGTACGCTTGAAGTAGAGCTGAATTTTTCAGATGTATGGGTACTCGAGAAGTTACGAGCAAAAAAAGAATAACCCTTGTCTTGTTTCAACTTTAATTGACAAAAATGGCTCATTTTGCGAATGATGATTCTCTCGCCGTCCAAAATTTTAAATTTTTCGGGAAATCTGTAGAAAATTGGCCCATAATATTTTTTCAGTTCATCTTCTTGACTGTCAAAAATTTGAAAAAGCTCTTCCTTATTAAAAGTTTCAATAGATGTTATATTTTCTTCAGTAATCTCAGCTAGTACTGTTATGCTCGAAAACTGATGGAACTTCAATAAACTGATCAGGTGATCCGGAATTTTCAATTTAAGAAAACTTTCGATTTCTGCTTTTTCCTCAAATATATCGGCCATCACATTAGTTTTTTAAATGAAACCGAAAAAACTTTATCGTAAACACTTACTTCGTACTGTTTAAGATATCAAGTTGCAAGTATAAACACTAAAATATACACACAAATATAGCGAAAGCGTTAAGCACGTGCAACTGAAAAAGATGACGCAATCAGCTGATGCCATTTGATCAAACACCAACGTTGCCAAACTTTACAAAATTTCAATGGAAGTTACACTTCCAATCTCATGGAAGTGTTTTGGAAGTGTTTTGGAAGTGTTTTGGAAGTGTATTGGAAGTGTTTTGGAAGTGTTTTGGAAGTGTATTGGAAGTGTATTGGAAGTGTATTGGAAGTGTTTTGGAAGTGTATTGGAAGTGTTTTGGAAGTGTTTTTTGGAAGTGGAGTGTTTTGTACACACATTTTTGAGGATGTTTACCCCTCGACAATAAACAAAGAATTTATTTAAATTTTAGTGAATTGTAAAATCTTTGAACTGCCATATCTCCACAATGATGCCATATTGAAAAAAATACTATAGTAAGACTCAAAATTCAGTAATGGCAGTATAGGGCAGTGTAATTCTTATGGAGAAATTTTTCACAGCGTTGCCACTTTTCTTTTACCTGCGGCTATTCTTGAAGCAGTCTTTTGGTGCTGAATTTCAGGGGTCCTCAAACAGCTACTCATTGAAAGTAAATAATTTATTTGTACATATTGGACGTAAATAAGCATTCAGTAGATATTAGTATAATTATAATAATTTCTGGTAACTCAAAAATTAATTTACTTAATAGTTTGGGTATTTACAGTGCATTCAAGCGTAAAACTAAATTGCTCCTAAAGACTTAAATATGAAATCAAATACCCAATGTCCCTAATATTTATTTACTTAATATTCATTAACGAGTTAATGACATTGCAATTTAGATGGGCTATAATATAGAGTTGGAAAATATTTGTACGTATATCAGAGAACCCTATACTTGTTAACATTTGTTGCTACTTAAAGTTTGCATATACAATATTGAAAAAATAATTAAACAAATTTGGCTCAAAAGTAGGAGGTTGTTTTCGAACTGGTACCTATGCAAAATAGCTGGATAGTATACACTAACCAAATTTACGTATTAGTTGTAACACGTTGTAACATCTATAAAATCATGTTATATATTAGTATAAAATCTAGTGCAATTAAAGTAATAAATGCTATTGTTAAGAGTTTAAGTTGAAACTTATTAATTATTAATGCAATAAAGTTCGTACAATTAAATTGAAAAAGTCCTAAACTAATAAGAGTTCCTTTTTACACCAAGCCGTTGATTGCGCGCTGTCGGAGTACCACTGGTAAAAGCACAAAACACTGCTTTTAATCCCTTCTAATGCCAGCTGTTATGCTTAAGTTGAGAGTATTAGAAGTCATAAAATTGAAAGTTTTCGTTGGTATTAAGAAACCAATCGAGTAATACGTCTGGCAACACCACTCTTCATAAGAGCAATGCTGAATTTTAAGTCTGGGACAGAGTATAGGTGATTTAGGGGCTAAATAACCTTAGCTATACATGGTTAAAGTTTTTCGCACATATATAGAATTGCCCTGTTTAAATCTAATTACTTGGATAATTTTTTGTGATTATGTAATGAAATTTAATAAAACCGTTTGTTGGTAGTAATTCTAACTAGCGTAAGAGAAGCTCGGGTATAACAACGCCAACTTTAACAAAGTAAATGTGTAAATTTGCTATGTTTACTGTATAGTATTTCCCGTTTACAGTGGTCGCTTTTTCCAGAAACAGAAAGCAAATATTACAATACTTTTACTGTTTCTAGCTTGTGTGACTCAAAAAATATTTATATGTCAGCAAACTTTACCAAATAGCATTTGTTAAGGATTGTTATTTAAAAAGGGAAGAGATGTTTGAAACTTTTCTGGTTGTCAATTTGCGGCGGTATTTATGTGCCTCCTACGACCTACAAAATAGTTTATCACTTTCAATAAACCTTAAATTTCTGGAATTAAAACTATTGACATGGAATTTTGCATTAAAATCTTGTAGTGACGAAATGTTTACTTCTAAAAAATGTTTTTAGATTATATCTAAGGGATTTAAGATTGAAAGCGCAAACATAACTTATTAAAAAGAAGCTAGAATTGCATAATTTTCAACATGTGAAAACGTTTTTTTTGATAATAGTAAATATGGTATTGAAAATTTTAATACTCTAAATAATTTTCTCAAATATTATATCTAACAGATACAACGAACAAATATTTGCAATTCCAAAAGTCTCTCTATAATGGAGTTGGGCTGTATTTTAAAGTGGTCTGTAATTATTTCGAACAATTCTTTAATTCAAGCTGCCACATGCCTAAAAATAATATTACCATGATTATTTCCTCAATACATTTCATCTTTGGCAGCCTGTAACTTATTATCATTCGGCTTAGTAATTTTTTTACTGTCCCAAGACCATCCACCCTCCAGAAAACCTAGTGCCTAGAATAGAAGTTGTATTAAATTGGTATAAGGCATTTTTACATAAAATTAATTTATATTATATTTTTTAAGGGTCTAGTGGAATGAAGACGTTCAGCAGTATAAAACCAGTGACAACCTCACAAAGGTTCATATCATTAACTTCCACTCCACTACCAAATAGTGAATGTCGTCTTACAGAAACAAAAAATCAAACAAGTCCAAAGAGAATAAACATAATTTCAAACATTTTACTTTCACCACTTGTATGTCCAACACCTCGAAAGCAACTGGAAGGTCAAAAACTTTCAATGCCAGCCCCTGTAGAAAAATCAACAGTAGATACTAGCTGTGCTGCATCATTGATAGAAGATGATGGTGATTTGTTAGGTTTTGAGGACAGTGTAGTCCAAGTACTTCAGCAGGTTTGAATCCTAAAACTTCAACGCAGCACTTTAAAACTCCGATACATGATTATTTTGATTCTGTTAGACACCAATCAAATGTTACAGAAAGTGGTTTTCGTGGGTTTGCTAATGTGAGTAGCACAATTAATGCTAATATCATGAAAAGGCGAATTTCTGGTAGATCTGCCCATCCATGGCGGAGTGACCGTTTAAATATAAGAAGAAATCCGCATTTCTTAACCATGAAAGACACATCATTACCATGTTACAATCAAGAAATGATTTTAGAAGCAAAATTGCTTGAAAGGCCAAAAACACCCACACTTGAGGAGCAAACCAAGGCCAATACAACACAAAAAAGCATTTTAGATTATGTCACCTCCAATAGAGTTAACAATGAAAGTACACCCACCAAGAAGCATAGCATGAGTCTGTTTGACGATGCTGACTTTAGTCCAATCAAAAATAAGAGTCCCCTTGGCAACTCAGGCCCCACTAAAAACTCCCAAGACGAAAATTATGACAGATTACAAACCCCGAAAGGCAAAAAAAATATTCTTGGGCTTCGCAGGAAGAAAACTGTAACCTCACCTTTAAAAGAAAGAAATGTTAAAGAATTTGGGGTGGAGAATTATTTTGGTTTTGATTCTCCTGACATCCAACGTGCTGTTGGTAAGGAAAATGTTAGAGTGACAAGAAGTAGGGTTAAACTTGCAAATAATGAGAAGGAAGAAGCTCTTCCAATGAGAGTTCCTTTGAAGCAATTAAAAAAAGTTAGGAAGGAAGCTGTTGAAGAATTGTTGGATATTATTGATTTAGAAAATGATGTTGCGAAGGAACCAGAAGCTCAGGAAATTGAAGATGTGCCTAATGAAAAATCTCAGGATGAAGATGTACCTCATGTGGGACTTTTTGAAGATTTGGAAGAATTGCAGGTAATGTATTTAAAAACCAATCTCAACAGCTTTTATTTGCTGGATACATATTTCAATGTGCTAGCATGTCATTCTCAAATTAAGTAAAGATAAACAATTTTTGACAGTAATGGATATCGAGCAAACAAATCAAATAAAAACTGTTGAAATTATTATATTTACTTATTAATTATGTACCTAGTATGAATTTCAATTAAGTAAGTTCGATTAACATTCAAATATAATATTAGCTGTGATTTTAAAGCACCATTAAGTATGCCCACAGTAAGTACACCCATCCATGGTTATTACCTAATGAGTGCAGTTCTAGTTAAGAATCCATTTGAACAGGAAAAGTTTGTGGCCACCTATTAAACTGATTTTGAACCCATTGTATACCTACTCAACAATTTTAAACATAACATAGGTACTGCTATTAGATAAAGCTTTTTTGTATAAAGAAAATTTGTGTAAAATAATAAAACATATTACAGGTATTTTAAGAAACTAACTTAAAATGATTTCTAAATGTGATTAGTATTCCTGCATATGAAAGTATTTGCAATCAAGAAAGATACGAGGAGGGTTCAAATATGACCCGGAATTTTATTCTTAGAACCAAACGAATGGCCCTAGCCGCAATTCCTTCTTAACATTCTTGCAATGGGATATCTAGAGGGCGTGCATAATGTCATAGCCACTTCAATTGTTTTATTTTAGTAATTGTCAACATGACAGAGCAGGCAGTTCATGTTTCCGTTGCGCAACGCATAATAGTTAGATTTCTTGTGAACGAGGGTGCCAAAGCAAGTGATATTTTGCAAAGAATTCAAGCACAACATGGGGAATCCACCTTATCGAAAACCCAGGTGTTTCAATCGTGAAAGAAGTTTAAGAAGGGCCGTACAACGGTCGAAATTTTGCAGCACGCGAGATGTTCGAAAACTTCGACAACACAAACCAACATTGACCTGATAAACGACCTTATTCTTGCTAATAGAAGAATTTCTGTCTGTGAAATGTCGCTAACATTACAAATTAGTGTTGGTAGCGTCGCGGAAAGCATCATAAACATCTGCATTACCGAAAAGTTTGCGCAAGATGGGTACCGAGATTGCTGACTATGAAACAAAAACAGCGACGCGTTGAAGTCTCTACTGAGCTTCTCAGGCGATACCAAGATGAAGGTGATACATTTTTAAATTCCTTACTCACCTGCGACGAAACCTGGTTTCACCATTTTACGCCAGAATCAAAAAGATCAAGTCTAGAGCGGCGACACTCAAACTCCCCAAAACCGAAAAAAGCGAAGGTTGTGCCTTCAGTCCGTAAAGTAATGGCCACCACCATCTTTTGGGATAGTGAGGGTGTTCTATTGACCGATTTTTTGAGAGAACGACGTAGCATTAATGCCTCTTATTATTCCTACTTGCTCACTCAAAATGTTAAGCCTGCATTTCGTTCAAAAAGGAGAAAGCGTTCATTCAAGAGTGTCATTCTCCTGCACGATAACGCCCCACCTCATACTGCCCAATCGACTACAAATGTCCTAAAAAAAATGCATTGGGAGATTCTTCCACATCCACCTTATAGTCGGGATTTATCACCATGTGATTTCCATCTCTTTGGACCGCTGAAAGAGGCATTGGGTGGCTCAAAATTTCAGGACGATGATGATGTTGCCAAGTTTGTGCATGAGTGGTTTCGCGCCCAACCAAAAACATTCTATAAAAGTGACATTATGAGACTCTCACAATGATGGCAAAAGTGCATAGACTTAGAGGGTGAATACGTGGAGAAATAGTGTAAAAATTATAAATTTATTGCAATTAAATAAAAAGTTACAGCCAAATTCCGGATCATATTGGAACCCTCTTCGTAATATCTAACATATTTGGATATTCCTAAATCATGTCAAATAATTTTTTTTTCTATTAATCCCAAGGCCTTGTTACTCTTTCAAGTGTAGGGCTGGTGTGTTGTATTAATGTATTATTCTTAGATCATACACATTTACATGGATATGACAACAGACTGTAAAGTGTGTTGTAAAGATATCACAGACAAACTATTTTTGTTCCTTCTCTTCCTAATACCAATAAATCTATCTATCATCTTTCTCTGTACCCTTATGCAATCTACGCATGCGCCCACGCGTGTTGTACGGCGGGAAATTTAAATATGTAGTAAATGTAACTAATATAAACCCGTGCAATTATCGCAGTCTTTTAAATCTTGCGTTAAAACCATTCTTGCCATTTTTCAAAATTAATTATTTGACACCTCTATAACTGTCAAATATTTATTAAATAAATAATAAAGTAAAAAATACAGTAATCGAATATAATGTTTATTTATTTCTAAAGTTTAAATACTCTTCTAAAGTATAGAAGGCATTTTCTGTTAAAAAGTTTTGAACTATCCATCAAACGTCTTTTCATTTATGATATTTTTAAGATTTCTAGGCAGTTTATTATACAGAGAGGTACAGCAGTATCTTGGAGACTTTTTGTATAAGCTTAAATTATAGTAACCTATCTGAAGGTTATTACAGGATCTGGTGCTGTAAGTGTGATTATCAGTTACAATAGGGAAGTTCTTAGGGTTCTTTCTTACATACAGGACGCACTTTTGTATAAATATGGGTGTTAACGTTTATACGATTATTCTGAAAAATTGGTCGGCAATGTTTTCTTGGTGAAAGGTCGAACATAATTCGAATTATTCTTTTTTGAAGTATAAACACTCTACCTACGTCTACGGAAATGAAAACAAACAATTCCTTGATTGAGGAGCACTGCAAATACCGCATTTTCGCACCATTTTAGATTAAAATTAAAGATTTCAATAACACAAAACGTTTCCACATTTGCAGGTTATGCGCTGTTCTTGTGACTTTTCTCACTGACAGTTTAATTTGTGTAATTCTCGCCATACGTCAACAGCAACTGGGCGAGCGCCAATATTGAAAAGGGTACAAGTGAAACAACATTATTGGATGTCATGCAACGGCAAAAGAGACAGATAAAAAAAAGTTTGTTGGAATCCTTACAACAATGACGTACCTAGTTTCTTATGGAGTGGTATTATCCATGTAAATGTGTATGATCTAAGGTATTATTCCCTTGTCGTCCTTTTCCAAGTCTCTCGATCATTTTCTATCATTTTGTATTCTTCTACAATTGTTTCAATTGGTAGTTGGATGTTGTATTTCTAACTCTATCTGCAATTGTTTTGTTTTCTAATTTTATTTCCTTACTGTTTTGCTGGTTTTCCATTGTTGTTGTGTTTGCTATTTAACAATCTTCCTGTCGTACCGTTTCTTTCTTCAATTCCTCATCTATTCTTCCATCTTGTGTTATTACCCAGTGGCGGCTCGTGAGTTAAGAAAGAGGGTGGGCACAAAACTTACCTATTTTTTGTACATAAAATCTCCTATTTTTCATGCTGGAAAAGACGTCTATGACTTTGTTGTCAAAATCCGGGATAGACTGGACGAACTTCTTTTCTATTGATAGGACCGCCAATGCGTTCAGTCGATCTTTTTTCACACAATTAACTTCCATCATTGAAAAAACGTCACTTTCTTTGAATTCAAACGCGATTGCGCGAAAACAGCGCTCCAAAGTCCAAATTCAAACGTTGAGTGCAAATCGGGAACAATGTGCTCGGTGCCCTATTCGCCTGGTATATCGCGTATAGCGAAGATAACCGATAGGCAACCGAATCTTGCTCTACATAGGTACAAATCAGAGCGTTCCCCGGAAAATAGTTTTGAGCGTGTTAGCCGCGCCTGTGATGCGGAAGAAAAATTTGATACCATCGTTAAAATAATGAAATTAAAATAATGCACTGAATTACATGCGAATTTCTTTCTGTGTTTATCTTGCTGGTTGGGCGGGCACGTGCCCTTGTGCCCTTTAGTACAAGCCGCCACTGTTATTACCGTGCCTAAATATTTAAATCTATTTATTTGTTCCAGCTTTTCTCAACCCAATTTTGTTGTGTGTTTTGTATCTTTTGTGCTTGTTAGCATTGGTTTGTCTTTTTCTGTTAATTTTCAAATTTATCTCTACTAAAATGCTTTGGGGTAGTTTTAGATTTTTATTTAATGTTTTTTTTTCTTTTAATATTCCATGTATCTTCCCTGTTATTTATATTGAAGACTTTTTTAATATCTATAAGCATATGTGTGTTTCATGTATTGTTTTTTCACTGATTTGGTGCAATATAAAGAAAGAAGAAGAAGAAGAAGAAAGTCTAAATATTGGTTATCTTCTAGTATTCCTTCTATTTGTGTTCTTATTTTTTTTTCTAAAATTCTTACACTTTTGCTACTGTGCTGAGCAGTGTGGTTCCCCTGACAGCAATTCCATTGATTCTTCTGTTGGTAGCTTTTAGCATTTCTGCAGTTGATTATGTCAAATTATAATATCTGAAACTTCAAATAGCATTAAGCGATAATCTATGAACATTATATTACAGCCACCTGCACGTATTTATGGACGTAAACGAGCAAAAAGAACCAGAGCTGTGTCTGTGGATACCGATATAGTAGAAGAAGATAAACCAAGGCGGAAACGCAAAGAGATGCAGATGACACCAGCTGAGGTAACAATTGCATTATTTTTATCATTTCATAATTTTGTTAGTGCATTTGCTCAGCATTAAACTGAGTTTTCAAATTACAGCAGTATTTGTAATGAATTATTTTTTAATATTGATTTGGTGCTTTTACTGTTAATAGGAGGAAGAATTCAACAAATGGGCTGATGAATTTAATGCCATGTGTGATGAAGTTGAGAGACATGACCTAGAAACAGTTTAACTTATTTTTTTTTCTTTTGAGAATGTTTCTCTAAAGCATATTTTTAGAAATTAGTATTTAAAAGCACTAATTTATGTTCTTCTAAGGAGGGTTAATCAGCTTTCAGTTGCAGAATATCTCAGGCTTGGCCTTTAGGCAAATCCCTCACTTTTTGTATTCAATGTATCCTCAGTTAAATCTTCTATATGTGTAAATGAAATTAACTAGATGTTCATGCGTAAGTTGGCTGCTGAGGCAAGTTTTCAAATTTTTACCAAATAGACCTGCGTTTACTTGATTTTCTTTTGATAATTTTGTTTTGAATGTAAAGTGAATGACAAATTAGATTGAAATGGCTCTGAAAATCGCCACATTTCTATTTGAATAAACACGCTAATAAATATTGATTTTTAATCAGATATAGAATATTTGGGTGTTTTTTTGAATAACGCAGAAGATATTTCCCTAAGAAGCTAAGTCTCAAACGCCCTGTATATATATACTTTTAGGATAAGTTACATGCTTTTAGCGTTCTTATATATTGATGTAGTAAGTAGGTATTTTACAAATACTTTGAAGTATTATTTTTTTTATAAAAGGTCTCTCATATACTATTAATGTGCTTATACCACTATAAATACTTTTAACCAACCATTTATAAAATATTACAGTGTTAAAATTATTATCGTTTACTACTGCTCGTTGCTGGATAATACTTTGTTACATTAAATTCTAGCATCTCGACCCATATAGGATTAGATATGCAAATCATTTAAAATTGTATCATCATTTTATCGGCTATTTTACAACAAATGTATATATTGAAAAAAAATATAGTTATATTTTTCTTACAAAATAATTGAATGTTTTTTGTCTTCCTACCCATAGTCTGTGTCTCGCATTTTATTTAGAATCTGTTACAATTATTAGTTTGCAAATATATTTAACCTTTTTTAATCAAATGTAATTTATTTTATAATATGTTATTTAAATTTGTAAAATCATTTTATTTATCATCTATTTTACTACAAATGTGTATACAGTGAGGTCGTAAAATTGTCATTCGAAAGGTATTTTAATTCTGCGAGCCTTGTGTTTCAAAAAAACTATTCATCCAGAAAAAAATTACGGATGATTTCACATAACAAGTTTATGGAAAAAAAATAAGAATTACAGCAAAAAAGGTATACTTCGGAAATGTTCACCATTGAAGAATGAAGAAGAAGAATAAGATTCTAAAACACAACAAAACTTATTTTATACAACAAAAACTGAATAGTAATACTATTTTAATAAATGTTCAAAGTGTGCTGCTTGAAATTCTTGGCAATAGAAAACCTATTTAATATCTTTTCGTGTACTTTCATGAAAGTTTCAACTCCGATATTTGCACAAGCTCTGTTATTTTACATTGTAAATCCAAAAGGGAATCGGGTTCTGTTTGAAAAACTTTCGATTTAAGATAAGTCCACAAAAAAAGGCCAACAGAGTCAAGTCAGGGGATCCCGGAGGCCATTCTGTTGGAGCACAAGACCAATCCATCGTTGAGGATACGTTGCATCGAGATAATTGCGAACTTGTCTGCTAAAATGTGGAGGAGCGCCATCCTGCTGGAATATGATATCCATGTCAAACGTGTTTGGATTATTTTCAGCCATCTCAACTATTAACGGATGGATGAGGTTTTCCAGCATGTTCAAGTACAATTCCCCAGTAAGGTTTCCATTGATAAATAAGGAACCTACGATATGGTCGCCAAGTATTAATAATAATAATAATAAGGTTTATTTAAAACATGCTCGTAAAATTTACAGTT
The DNA here is from genome assembly GCA_014611495.1 of Limonius californicus. Taxonomy (NCBI): domain Eukaryota; kingdom Metazoa; phylum Arthropoda; class Insecta; order Coleoptera; family Elateridae; genus Limonius; species Limonius californicus. Next base: position 12,225 of record JABXWE010030726.1, read on the forward strand.
TTCATTACGGTTACAATTTTTGTTTTGATTACCTCTAGAAAAAAAGTTGGTGCCTTAATGCTTTAATTAAACTGAATTAATACTCACTGAAGCATAGCTTGTGCGTGAGGTTTGTAAGTAAATCCGGTACAATATTGAATTTATTAGCTATCTTATTCCTAGGATTACAACTAATTTATGTATTGCACTCTTTAGGTGTCTACAGTTTAGTAACTCCTTATCAGTCTATGTGAGATTGCACTTAATTATGTTACATAGTTTTATGGTTACGGTCTTAATTAAATTATTATTCTAAGTACAAAATCGTTTCTAATTATGTTACATTCTTAATTTATTGTCAAAAACTTAACATATTTCCAGGGGAGCAGTGAAAAAAATAAAATAGAAAACAAGTGTCTTATAGAGTAGGAATTCCTGTTAACGAGTGTAAGCAGCTATGATTGCATAAATATAAAGATTTTATGTTGTTAGGAGAACCTTTTCTTAGAGGTATTTTTCTAGGTATGCTATGATTTTGAGCCGATCTTGTGTTTGTATCCAATTCATGATTTTCTTTTTGAAATGCGTAAGTAGTTTTATACATCTGATTTCTTTGGGGATTAGGTTGAATAGCCTTGGCCCAATAAAGTTGACAGACTTCTGACCGACTTTTTTCCCAGCTCTGTGTAATTTGCTGTGGTTTTTGCTTTTGGTTCTGGTATTATGCTGATGGTCGATATCTTCTAATTTATGTTTGTTTTTAAATTGGTAGTTTATGATGCATTTGAAATATAGCAATCTTATGTCAAGGATTTTTGTGTCCAGGTATAGTTGTTTTGTTGGGTACAAAAATGGTTTGTTGAATATAATTTTTAGAAATCTCTTATGCAAGGATTCAATGATTTTTAAATAGTTTTTAGGAGCTGTACCCCATGCTGTTATACCATATTGTAGCAAGGAGTCTACGAGTGCGAAGTAAACTGTTTTTTAGATTTTCAGATCCAGGACTTGTTTTAGTATTTTGAATTTAAACAGTAGACATCGAAGCTTTTTAGCCAGGTTAAGTATATGGGTTTCCCATCTCAGATGAAGATCGATGTAAACCCCTAGGTACTTAATTTGGTTGACATGTTCAACGTTTATCTGGTGTCCCTGCTCATTTTTGATGGTTAGGATAATGAAAGGAGGGCGATTGTAATTGTGGCAGGTGAAAGAGATAAATTTGGTCTTTTTATAATTAACTGTTAATAATTTCCAGTCAAACCATTTTTTTATTAACAACATATCCATTTCAGCCTCATGTTTTAGGTCTTCCCAAGTGTTTCCTTTATAGAAAATGGCGGTGTCGTCAGCGAAGGCGAGGACTTTCCCTTTCGAAGGCAGTTCAAATAAATCATTTATGTATATTGTAAATAATATGGGGCCCAAGACGGTTCCTTGTGGTACTCCGCATTCTACTATTGCCTTCTCACTAATAACATTGTCTATCTTTACGTACTGTTCTCTGCTTTGCAGGTAAGATTTGAAGAGTTTGTTAGCAGTCCCTCGAATTCCTATGTTGTTTAGGGCTGACAGTAGTAGTTCGTGGTTTACTGTATCAAACGCCTTGGCTAAGTGTATGAAGATACATAGGCATGGGCTACCTTCATCAAGTCCTTCTTGTATCTGGTTTACTAGGGTGATTATTGCATCTTGTGTGGGGAGTCCATCTTGGAAACCAAATTGCTCCCCAGCTGTTAGTTGGTATTTCTTTATGAATGCTTTAACTCTTAGTACTAACACCTTTTCGAATACTTTCGCGATGTTAGACACCAGTGAGATAGGCCTATAATTTTCCGGAACTTCTTTGTCACCATTTTTAAATAAGGGTTTTATAACTGCCGTTTTAAATACTTTTGGGCAGTCTCCCGTCTCAAATATTTTGTTTATTACTATTGCTAAGGGTTGAGCGATGATTTCAGCTACATTCTTTAATGTTTCTGATGTTAAGTTATGCAAACCTCGGGCTTTATTATTTTTTAGTTGTTTTCATCACTGTCTGTTGGAATTAGGAATAGCGAGTTAGCATTACATTTCGGAACAAGTTTGCGAGTTGGATTAGGAGGGCGAGTTATTTTATTAGCAAGTAGTTTTCCTACATTTATGTAGTGTGTATTGAAGATATTGGCTATTTCCATGGGATCATTTGTTAGTGTACCTTCAGAATTTTTTATTTGTTTTATCTCCTTTATGGTATTTGTCGGCGATAGCAAGGAGTTGATTGTGTTCCATATTTGCTTATGTTTTCGCTCTTTTGTATTCTTTCCCTAAAATAGTTGTTTTTCACCTCTCTTATTAATGTGTTTAACTTGTTGTTGTAGGTTGTATACTTATTTCTTGCTTCGTTATCATTTTTATTGTACTTGTAATATATGAAAAGTCTTTGTTTTTCGTGGATCGACTGTAGGAGGCCTTCTGTCACCCATTCCTATCCACTCATTCCATTTTTGCTGAAATTGGGTGTGATCTTCTCGGAAAAGATGGGGATTTTCATCGCACCAATATCTTACATATCGTCTGTTAACAACACACATTTAAAAAAAAAATGCATTCTTCACTAAAACAGATATTGCTAAGATAGGATGGGTTTCTTGGAATGGTTTGGGTCATGACCTCACAAAATTCAATGCGTCTATCCGGATCATCTTCAATCAACTGGTGTAAAGTCGTCACTTTGTATGGATGGAACTTATGCCGTTTTAAAAACTTTTTGACAGTGGTCGCTGATACATCACATATCGCAGCTATACTCAGTGACATGGAATCGCAACATTAAGAAGGGGTAGGAATGTTTTGACCAAACTTGCCAGAAACGTTTAACTACTAAAAGGTAGCAATTGATTAACATTTTAAAGAAAAAGAACAAAATATAAACATAATTTTTATGAATACTGGGTTGTTCCGACCCTATTGGTTACACACTCCTCCACTCTTCGTGACATCGATTCTAGCAGATGGTCGATTTCCTCATACGGACATCATGCATCCTAAAACAGAATCGGGATTCACCACTGAACACCACCCTATGCCACTCTAGGTTCCAGTGCAGTCACAACCTACACCACTCTAAACGGTGCTTTTGGTGTTGAGCCGTTAGTGGTAACACAAGATGTGGCCGATAGGATTGCAAGCCGAAAGCTCTGATTCTGCGGTCAACCGTTCGAAGGGTTACAGGACGACCTTCGTTAGCTAACCATTGATCGGCAATTGATCTGGTACTGGAGAATCGGTCTCTTGTTGCCATAAGATGGCGGTCCTGCGCCTCATTTGTTCTTCTTCGCCCCCCGGTTCCTCTTCTGCGACATTTCTGACTCTCCCTAGTCCATGCCTGAGAGCAGCGCATGATGGTGGATTGTTTACGGTGAAGGCGATTTGCAAGTTCTCTGAAAGAAAAACCAACTATACGACGTCTGTCGAATTCGCTTAATTGGCGGTAATTTCCATGTTGGCGCACTGTAGGCATGATCACATCCTCAAAACAAACGATCAAAAGCGAAAACAATAAAGAACTGAACAAAATCTCGCAAAAGATACACCTGATAAAATTGTTAGAAAAAACTGAAAGAACTGTCAGATAAGCCATTATCACTTGATCCATATGAATGAAATTTTAATCAATTGCTACCTTTTAGTAGTTAAACGTTTCTGCCAAGTTTAGTGAAAAAATTCCCACCCCTTCTTGGTGCTGCGATTTCCATGTCACTGAGTATACATGTGAAGTTAATTGCTGAAAATGTACTACCATTTCACTGACTATCTGAAATTGTTTGTCTTCTGAAATTGCTGGTCGTCCTGGGGTTTTCTTGTTCTGCACACTTCCAGTGTTCATACATTTTTGCACAAGTTCTTTTAAATATGTCCTCGAAATAGAACGATCGGGAAAACGTTCATTATAGTAGTTTACGTAATAAGTACGCAAAATAAGGCTTTAGCGAACGAATCGTAATGTTTCCGGACGAAGCGATAGTCAAGTCCATAATATGAAGATGAGTTCGCTAAAGCCATTTGCGTACGTGTTGCATACAACGTTTTTTTGCATAAGCTCTCCAAAAAAAAAAGAGTTCTTGCATTATAATATTAATTTTCAATTGCCATCGATACGGTAGTGTATTTATTAGAAGGCCGTGTGCGAAAATGTTCGTGGCAACCGATTGTTTATCAATGACGCGTTTGACAAATCAAATACTCAAAAATATTGGCGTTTGTTGGTGTTGGTCCTAAAATAAGTGTTAAAAAGGGTATCTTGAAGTAATCTTGTAGTGTAAAATGAGTGCTGTACTCCGTGAAGGCGTACCAGAATCAACTGCCAAAAGAGCAAAGAACATTGTGTTAGATTTGCTGCTGAAAAAATCTCGTGGCCAATATTAGAAGGAATATGGGCTATTTCAAGAATGGAATAAAAATAATGGCAGTACCGCAATAGAGGAGAATGTAATACTGACTTATCTTCATGAAAAATCAAAAACTTTAAAACCATCGCCCTTGTGGTCAAAATATTCTATGCACAAAGCTACTCTTTCTGTGAAAGAAAATTTAAATATTGATAGGATATGAACCCAAGAAATCTAAGGTCCTTTCAAGGGAAGAAATCAACAACTTTGTAAAAAGCATACAAAATTCGATTTAATTATACGTTTTCTGAATAACCAAATTAGAATCCGCTAAAGCGTTGCCATGGCGACTTTGAGTACTAGGCCGTAAAATAGCATTTTTTGTATACGCTCCCAAAATGAGCTATTTTACGGACTCATTTCAGTCCGTAAAATGAGTCTTTTTCGGACACTATCCCAAAAAGTCGCCATGACAACTTTTTCGGACACTATCCCAAAAAGTTGCCATGACAACTTTCTAGGATCATTTAGGTAAATAAAGCAGAATAGTTTAATACAAATTAAAATCCGAAGCTCACTATTTTCGAGACATATTTACTCCGATCA
>JABXWE010030727.1:0-26461 GCA_014611495.1 Limonius californicus
GTCCATCTCATGCGTCAAAATAAATATATAAGTGACATTTAGTTTAATGGCCGTCGTTATGACAGCGGCCGCGAAATTAAATTTTGCGGCCGTTGCTATGACAACGGCCGCGAAATTGAATTTTGCGGCCTGCATGGCGTACGCGAAGTTGTTACTTCGCGTACAATTGCACAAAAACTCTTATAATTGTCAATTTAATGACTATTTTAACTTAAACCTGTATTTATTTCAAATTATAAAACAAATGGCAGTTTTTTGTTTTGTTGGTATGACAGTTGTTTGAAAATGGTTAATAAAGTTTGACATTAAAGTTTATTATACTTTTTTTGAGTCTTTTAGTAAGTTTTTTTGTGGCTGCTTTGTTAAAATGACGAGCGAAGCTATAAACTGTACACCGCCCGAAATGCGGGAAATTGCAGATCAGGTAACAGATAAGCTACTGCCTGAAAAATCGAAAGATCTTTATATGAAAGCATACATAGCATTCAAAAATTGGTGTTTAAGCACTCGTTTCATCTAAAATACTGAAATTATTAACAATTTTCTCTTTTTAACGTTGCGTTGTTCTGCCATCGGCGAAATTTATATTGACACACTTCTCATTTGTTACGACGCGAAAAACGTATATTCAAATATACCAAAGATTTTAAAATTAAATTAATTGTTTTAAACAACGATTTCAATGCATAAAATACCATTAAATAGAATTTCCCCATAATACTTGATCGTGCTATAACAAAATTCTCTTTGAAATTGTTACAGGATACTCAAAAAATATAAATTTGTTCATTATACACCAGTGGTTAATAATGAAAAATTATTTACCTGTCACTGCGCCAAGGTAGAGAAATTGAATTTCACGGCATTCTAATATGTGTCAAAATGCTACGCCATATTACTAGTAGTGAAAAAACATTATTATATCTACCACAAGGCACGTTTACTATTTGTTTATTGCCCACGTTGATTTATCGTTCTTTGAAGTCGTAAAATAAGGGTACGAAAACAGGTAGACAGTTCAACCCCTGCAATATAGAAGTAAGACAAGCTGTATTGTTGGTTGCGTTATAGCCAAAACAAAGGGGCAGATTTGAAATCTGCGCTTGGGTTAGATCAGCCTTAATGTACATATCAGTTTGAAATTCAAGTAAGACTTTAATAAATATAAACAATGACGTTTTATAAAAATTACTGTTAAACTTGGAATGAAACGATTCAGGCATTTGTAGTTTTTTCCATGCTAGCACTAAAACTTGACCATAGTTCTGGAGGGAACAAATCAATTTTCACAGTATATTGAGACATAGTAAATAAAAGTCATCTTATATTATTAAAAGTCTACCTATATAAATACATCTCAATAGCTGTTTAGGAGTTTCTTCCTGTTCAGCTGGTCCTATTTGAAACATTTGGTTAAAAAAAAAGAAAAAAATCTAAATAATTACATGATATATGTATAAAAAGAATAAAAGTGTTAGCTAAAAAATTTTAAAAGTTAATGTTATCTGTAGCATAATGGGGTGTCCTCCAGGATGTCTTGTAGCTCTTCGGGTAGGATCGATGCTTCGCCAAGAAAAATTGCAGGCGGGTGCCTGAATTTTCTCTTGGGTTTTCCGCGGGGGATGATCCGGGTCCTCAGCGTCCTCATGGCTTCCTCGCGGTTCTGTTCGATCGTCTTCATCACGTACCGGTTCCGCAGAGTGGCGAGGCGGCCGTCGATCGGGGGAATGCCGGCCAGGTGACAGACTTCCTCCGATGGATGGAATCGGCCCAAGCGCAGCATCCCCCTTGCGATAGCCCTCTCCTTAGTCCGGAACTGCGTGACGTGTGTCGGTGTGGCGTTGCTGAAACATGAGAAGCGATAATCAATTACTGGTCTAATAAAGGTTTTGTAGGTGTGGAGAAGGGTACGGGAGTGGCAACCAGGAAGGCCGCCGCAGAGTCTGGATAGGTCCGCCTCGCCGCTGCGCGCAATCGAGACACCTTCTAACCTCCACGGACCAGCTTAGTCTTCTCGAGGTGCAATCGTGTGCCCCAGAGGTCCAGCTGAACATGGCGGGGATATTGGCAGGGTTTTCTGGAGTTTGGATGTTGGAATAGAATGGTTTGAGTTTTGGAAGGACTTGGACGGACCTTCCATCGTCTGAACCAGAGTTCGATTCTGGAGAGTTCCGCTGAGATTAGGCAAGAGGATCGGGAACTGGAGGTTGCAGGAGCCCAGAGGGCAGTATCGTCTGCGTATTGGACTAGCTGCACCGCCGGGTTGAGGGGAGTTGGGATGTCATAACAGAAAAAAATGAAGAGGAGCGGGGAGGATGGATCCTTGGGGTACGCCAGACCTGGGTGTGTACGGCTGGGTAAACATTCCCGAACACGTACACGGTGCAGGCGACCCTTCAGGAAGCAGTGGATGATACGGATAATGGGCAGGGGGATCTCTACGCGTCGAAGCTTCTCCAGAAGTCCCTCGTGCCAGACGGTGTCGAAGGCCCTCTCGATGTCTAGCATGACAGCGGTCATGCACTGCCCGGCGTTGATGGCGACTGTTGCTTCGGTGTGTAGCCGGAGCAGCAGGTCGGTGGTGCTCCTTCCAGGACGGAATCCGTATTGGAAGGCTGGCAGCAGGTAGCGTTCCTTGAGGAATCGGTCGGCGAGGATTCTCTCGTAGATCTTCCCGAGCACGTTCAGGAGGGCAATGGGCCGGTAGAATTTTGGGTCGGAGCGATCTTTCCTGTGCTTCGGTATCATCACGACGCTACAGGCTTTCCATGCCGCAGGAAAGTATCCGTCAACTTTTCCCATAGCCAGGATGGTGATTGTTTTGATGGCAGGAACAGCCCAAGCCGCCAAATGAAAATACTGCGAGTTGGCTTCGTGTCCCCATTTGAGTCCTGCGGCCAAGAACCAGGTGAGGGTTAGAACCACCCACCAGATGCTGGAAGCCATGCTAAAGAAATACAACACCATGAACAGAATGGTGCACAACTCGTACTTGGTACCTTGAGTAATGGTGCTGACAGTTTGGTACCTCGGGAACGCTTTCCGGCACGCAATCCCGTCGCCTGCCACAAACCCGACCACATACGCCAAAGCCACCATCAAGTAGCTCACCGACAGGAAAATTATGGGCCGTTCCGGGTACTTGAATCTGTTGGTATCGATCATGAAAGTCAGCACGGTGAAAAGACAACTCGCCGAGCACAAAACGGTCCATGTGCCGGGAAAATTTGCGAGGAAATTTACGAGGGAACAAACTATCACTGCCTATATAGTTATCGACTAAGTAATCCGAATATTGAATGACTCTTGCATCATCTGGTTGTATGCTCATAAGATCAAACGTAAGACAGTCAGAAACTTCACAGGGATTTAAAAACGCTAAACCAAACACATAATTTAACCATTTTCCAACGTCACTTCCCGCATTTCCATATTCCGTGACTAAACCGAGCTGCTGAATTTTCCTAAACCAACTCTGGTAGAAATGGCATTAAATTAACATTTTTTCTGGCCCAACTGCAACTACAGCATTATGAATAACTTTTTCAAAATCTATGACAAGGTATATTGACCTGAACATTAAATCTCTCTCCCAACATTTTTGCTTCACAAGTTTGAACGCATCCTCATAAGTCTCTGTTTGCTTGTTTGGCAAAATACAAAATACCAGTGGAATATAATGTCCATTAACTATTATATGGAGCGTAAACAGTTGTAAAAAATCAGTAATCAAAAGTTCCATCTAAATAAACTTTTTCTGAACTGCACAATGCTCGAAGATTGGTTTCATATGAAAATACTATTATTTGTTTTTCTTCACTAGCAACTGACGCGAACTTTTCACCTTTAATCGTTGTATATCGCGAATGTTGTAAAACCTTAATTGTTTCTTCAGCGTTCTTGGGAACCTAAATTAGGCTGATTTTTCTTCCGCTCGGTATAGATATTACAGCGAATGTAGGAAATATCTCTTACAGCTAAAGTGTCCAAGGTTCCAACGTTCTCCTTTAAAATCGAATGGATAATTTTTGACGGCTACTCGATAAAATCTTCTGTTGCCGTCCTTTTTGCATTATTACTTACTGGTATAAATTATAAAATAAATACACCAACAAAAAAAATCAAACAATATAATTACCTATTTGGATATTTAACGATTTCGCATTTTTTGAGTGATTATGTTCTAAATCATTTCTGGATATGATTTTTTCGACATCCATAGTCCATACTTTTGCCTTACTGTTCTTTTAGCGCATCGCCAAAACGACTCCTTATTTTGTAACACTTTAGTGAATGTGAACTTCCCACCATCTAATAACAAAACATCTTTGCCGCGTTCACTAACTGCAAAAGTTGCCTCTGTGATGAAAACTTGTGATTTTCAACGGTTACAGTGATACTAAATATAATTTTTTTCATTTTATAGGGGTGAAACGAAGTGTGGATTTTACCTGATATAATAGTGTATTAACACTTATGTTTGATTTCAAGTTTATGTAACTAGATGGCGTTGTCGAATTTTACATTTTTCATGTTTGTTTTTTGACATAATTATCTGGTTCCTCCATTTTGTGTTCACATGTAGTTTTGTTGGTCCCTGAGATTTTTCTCAAGTATGATATTTAATCCCCTTCGTTGGGGCTTTCTTTTGTTTAAATTTAAACTAGTTTGTAATATGTGAGGGGCTTTCGCCCTCTTCACTTATTTTTCTTGTTATTGTTATGAATTGACGATTTGATTTGGATAATGCATTACTCCCCCTTTGTTATATTTAATCATTCTACAAATGCTTTTTAATTAAGAATGATTTTTTAAATAGTTAAATTTTTTGGTAAATTTTTTGGTGAGGAAAAAGTTTTGGTGAGTACTTTTAAGTCTTATTATAACCAAAGTTAACTTGGTCTTCCTTTTATTGTAGTTTGATAATGGGCCACAGTATGTCCCGAAAACGTTAACTAACTAATACTTCATTTATTAAATTTTGTGTGGGATTCGACATTGAAGTTTTATTATTTATTTACCTGATTGGCTAATTTCAGAAAGGAATTGTATTGGTAAAATAATTCTGGCAACTAACTGTACTTATCTACTAAGGATTTGGTTTACTTGATGCCTGTTCTATCAGGTAAACACGGGTGACAGATTATTACCTAAACAATTCTTGTAATTAACTGTGCTTATCTCCAAAGGATTTAGTTAGTGTTCAGTTATTGACTCTTCTACAGATAAACAAGGGTGATTAGAAAGTGCCGAATTCATGCAGTGCCCAGTTCATGGGTCCTTCAGGGTAGATAAGAATCCAAAGTATTAAGGGTTAAAGAAGTGCCCAGTTCATGCCGTAGTAAGACTGCCAAATTTGCTCTAGCAATAGCAATATAGAATGCATTTTTTTGTTGTAAGGGGCATTAATAAAATACAGATATTCTGCAAATATTTTTCAATAAACGCGGTAATATTTCTTTCAAAATTTCAAGAGTAGACAGATATACAGATGAACCAACTTCAGAACCAGCTGGTCGGTGAAGTGACGGAACAACTTTGCTATATGACGTCATGGATTTCCAAACGAACGCGAGGGGTTACTATTTGGTTAGCCTTGAGGCAAGGTCTCCTACAATGAGAGGCTAGTAGGTGCATCCCTCCCTTATCGTGACGTCATGATTGAAGATACAATATCTAAGTAAAAGGCATGCACTATCAAATGCAAGCGTAATGCTAGTTCTGTATTTGCATTTATCTATGCCTGAACTGAACAAAATAACAAAGGTGAGATTCTAGCAAATAATTAATATAAGTAAATTTTGTGTTGCTATCTCAATATGTCGCAAAACTTAACGTGGAATTTACTGTAATGGGTACTCTATTTTAATTATATTTTAGTCTAGATGCCAAATTTATGCTGTGTTCCCTGCTGTCGTAGTTATGGAGCTAGTGAAAAGGTTTCTGTATTTCGATTTCCAAAGGACATGGGAAAACGAAATCAATGGTTACGTGCTATTCATCGCGAGCATTTTGCGGTTACGGACTGGTCGCGAATATGTATTAAACATTTTGCAGAAAGGTTTATAATCGGGAATATCGAGCGGTCAGACCGGATGGACCCGTTTTAATTATTTCGCGAGCGCAGTTAAAATTAACAGACAGTGCATATCCGACAATTTTCGAAAACGTATATGAACGTTAATTTGCCAATGAAACGCAAAGATGCAAATACCAGAGCCGAAGGAATTAGTAAATGAAAAAGAGACGCTCGTTGGTTAAAACAGGAAGAAACTCGATTAAGGACTTAAATCATTTTAAAAATTGTTGTTTAGAACATCTTCAGTCAATCTATACCAGTGATTCATATAAAAAGCGTTGATGATTTAGTGTGAGTTTTTAAAACACACTTGCATTCTACGTCACAGTTAGAATTGCTGTGTCTATTATTATCAAGAACGATGTAAGGGTTCAAATTACTACAAAAACTATGAATTTACGAACGATCAACTCGGGGAGATTTTAGGGAATCTAGGTAAATTAGCACCCGGAAAATTGGTCCCCGGAAGTTTGGCAACGGTAAATTAGGCCCCGGAAAATTGGCCCCCAGGAAATTTAGCCCCCGGAAAGTTGGCCCCAGCTACTAGCATTTATGCGTTATGTTGAAATATTTACCATCTGAGCAAAAATCATTAACTCCTATAGCCCCTAATCACCTCCCTATTATTACCTGCTACGGATTATTGCATTTGAAAAATACATGAACTGCGTCGGACAATAGGTCACAATATAAGATTTAGACCCGAATAGATTTTCCTACATGTTTATATGCATATAATACGAATAAGTGTTGCTTACGTTATATCAAATAAATCAATATAAATAAGTAAATTAGAATTTTATTTAATTTTGTTATTTAAGTTCGTTTTCAAATAATATGAATCAGAAATTACTATGCATTAAAATAAGAAGAAGAATAAAACAACTGAAATTAATCAATCACATTTTACTTTTGATGAAGTTTCAGAACGTTCACGGGCTAGCCACAGTTTGTTTAATTACATTATTTATCTTTCCTCATAATGCATAACACCACATAAATGCTAATGGTGGTGGCCAACTTTCCACGGGCTAAGTTTTCTGGGGTCCAATTTTCCGGGGGCTAATTTACCGTTGCCAAACTTCCGCGAACGAATTTTCCGGGGGCTAATTTACCGTTGCCAAACTTCCGCGAACCAATTTTCCGGGGGCTAATTTACCAGTTACCATTTTAGGAGAGGAATATAAATGTGATTCTTGGTCAACACTCAAGAGCTTGGTTATGTACGTACGCCTTTACGAGGAAAATCTTCAAATTTTTGGTAACCAAATAGAAACAAAACTAAAAAGAGTCCTACAGTTATTTACTGAAATTCTAGACCAGAATAGTAATTCGTTCGTTGAAAATAACTCGAATATTAAATTTTTAGGGGAACAAACGAATTTACTTCTTTGCAACCAAAACAGGTAGGGGAGACCGGGGACAACAGTAACACTTTTTATTTAAAATATTCCCACACTGGCAAAAATAATTTTAAACGCACTAAATTTTATTATTAAATTAGTGCACGCTTTGCCTATGTAATGTAATAATTATAATTTACTTGTTCCATTTGTACGCCAAGAAATAAATAGTTTTAGGCATCTACGACACTTGTTACATTTGTCCCCAATCTGGGGACAATTGTAACACGAAAAGGGAACACGAACAATATTTATTAATTTAGGTTAGTTAAAATCAAATCTTTATTCATATTAAAGTGGTATAGATAGACAACCTAATAAGGAACAACAAGAAAAAAAGAACATAATAAGCATTAATATAACTGCTTAATCTACACAGTTAATGCATGAAAAAAACGTTTCTTGATCGCCAATATTCGTACAAATAGCGTGTGCCCACCCCTTGCAGTCCTGGCAATGTATCCATGTTTCATCATTTGCATCAGATGAGAAAGGCTTCATGCAATACACACACAAAGCATCGCCCTCTTCGTCCGAAGAACTGTCTACTACCTTCTTCTTTTTTGAAAAGTTTCTTTTAGCCCTGGAAACTTTTCCTTTATCAAGGGTTTCTGTCCTTTTTCTTGCTGCTTCTCCTTCCTCAAGTGCTTGTTTTTCAGGGGTTTCCGTGAATATGGCTGCCTTCCTTTTCTTTCTCGTTGTTTGTCTTTTACTGCTACCGATTGCTTTCGGAATGGGTCTAATATTTTCTAACAGTTCCCTTGAAGAATTAAGCTCTTCATCTCCAATAATATCCTCGTTAGATGTAGAAAGAACTGGTTCATTTTCTACTACAACATTTTCATTCGAAGCTGATGTAGAAGGAACAGGGTGATTTTCATAATTTAATTCAAGACTTTCCCTTATTACATGAGGAACATCATTTTGACTTGAATCTAAGGGGTTGGTACCGAAGGTGCAAATTCAAAATCTTCAAGAATGTCCCTATATTAAACGGACTTATGCCACTGACTTTAAAGCCATTCATTACATTAGTGGGCGTCGTAGCCTTCGGGAGCGCCTGTGCGACGATTCCAGGCAAGTCACATATCGTCATGGTGCAACCGGGATGAGTTTTCATCCATGCAGCTATAGAACTGTTACACGTATGTCTTAAAGGGACCATACACTCCCCGGTCTAGTAGTTGCAGCTTGTGGGAGATATGGGGATGAAAAGATAATAAAACGATGCCATTTTCACGACAAAAATCTGTAGTAGAAACACATAAAGGGAATCATGATTGTCAAGGAGCAAAAGATTTCTTTTATCTATAGACGGTTGAGTATGGGTAGCAAAATGCTTAATGAAATTAAAGAAAGTGTGCTTGTCCATCCATCCTGAACCGTGGGCGCTTCCATCAAAAATTAACATCGGCGGAATCGCATTTCCAATTGCACTTATTGCTACACAAACGGTAATCAACGTGCCTCTTTCTGCTGATGTTATTGCACCTACTTGTTTAAGCCCCTTGGTAGCAACAATTTTACTGGGTTTTTGTACGGTTGTTATGGCAGTTTCATCAACGTTGAAGATATCTGAAGCTGCAAATTTGTGTAGCTACATTACTTTCGCCAAGTTATCAAAAAAATTTACCACATTCACTTTATTAAAGTTTACAGCCCTAGCATGGCTTGTGGCTTCTGGAACTCGTATGTGTAATGTAGGGTTCCGTTTCATAAAGTTGGCGAACCAATTATGTGAGCTCATCTTTCTGTTGTGCCACGGGTTTGGAATTTTTAATTTCTTTTTTAATGCAAACTCGAAAACTAAAGCACGTATGTCCGTGGGGGTAAGACCATAATATAAATCAGCTGAACTGCAAATGTAGTCGTAAAACACTCTTTCTTCTTCCATTGGAAAAATTCTATTATGAGAGTTTATACCTAACATTTGGTTCACTAATGCCTTCTTTTAATTTCTTAAGATATCGATTTAAAGTTACGTGGCAAATACCTAACTCTCGAGCAACTTCTCTCTCTCTGAGAGGTTTCCTTCCATAACGAGTGCTGCTGCTTGTTTCATATCCTCAATAATAGGCCCTCTAGCAGTTTTTATAACTCTAGTTCTGGACATTGCCATCCAATAAGACAAAAATACCGACATAAGCAACTGTTATGGCAAATTAATTTCAATTCGGGTACAATTGTAACATGTTACATTCATCCCCACAACATGTGTTACTATTGTCCCGGTAACAGATTTCGTTAAAAATAAAATCAGATGTCACTAACTGTCAAACATAACCCTAAAATATACGTTGCAAGAACGAGTAGAATCTTCAAGTAAATTGATGGTAGAACAAAAAGGACATTTGTGTGTAATCTCCTATATTTATTGTCAATATCGTTTACTATGACGAATTTACTTACAGTATTATAATACACTTGATTAGAAATCAATACACGGTGAACGTACCGATATATGTCAAACTACACTAACTGCCTCATATCATGCCAATTGCAATCTAGACATTATGAACTTTGAAATATGTTATAAATGCATTTTTGTGCTTGTTACACTTGTACCGTGTTACAATTGTCCCCGCTCTCCCCTACTCTACCGAAACTTTAATTTGGTCGAGTTTAATTTATTATACCTATCCAGGTGCATACAAAAATTTACGAAATTCCAATATTTTAACACTACCATAATATGGTAACCATATTTAACCATATTATGGTTAAACAACTTAGCCATGAAACTAGGCACGGAAAATGCTGGTATTGGGAAAAGCCACTTGCAATATTTAAAGGATAAATTAAAGCATTTGGACAATAAAGAAAGAATTGTGTGCTTAATGCTGGATGAAATATACATGAAATCCACCGTTGAATATAAAGGTGGCAAAATAAAATGTTTATGCAATACAAATAATAACGATCACATACTTAAACCAGCAATGACCATTCAAGCATTTATGATTAAATCTGTACTTTCCAGCAATAAAGACGTAGTAGGTCTCTTTTCAGTTGCTACTTTAAAATCAAATCATCTTCATGAATTAACACTTCAAGTGTTGAAAACACTTATCAGCCGGTTATCAATAATTTCGTATAATAGCAGAGTCAATCGAAAAATGGTTGAAATGATTTGTGGTGGGAGTCTATCGGGTTCTTTTAGGAATCCCTACGATACTAAACATGAAATCTTTGTTTTATTTAATTCTGTTCATGTTTTCAAATCAATGCGAAATAACTGGCTAAATCAGACAGATAGCAAACAAACTTTTATTGTACCTGATATACCGGAATTTATATGTACTAACCCTAACGCAATTAATTTTGATGAAACGTATGATAAATTATTTGCAAGTCCGAGCGATTTGAAAAATTTATATGCAGGCGAAGTAAATAATGTAATAAAATTAGCTCCGGCGCTAACAAGAAAGGTTCTGTATCCATCGGCTATCGAAAGACAAAACGTTCAACTTTGTGTTCGTCTGTTTAATGAAAAAATGTTACTGCACTTAAATCAAGCATATAAAGAGTCTTCCGTGGAAGGTACTACACGGTTTTTAGCTTTAATTTTGCGATGGTAGAGAATTGTTAACTGTAAGTCTAGATACAAAGGTGTCGAACTGCGAGATTCTTTTAGTGGCCCAATCCTCGGTATAAATCGTGACAACATTCTCTTTCTGGAAAATTTTGTTAATTGAGTAGATAAATGGAATGAATTAGAAATACAGGGTGAACCAAATTTTAAAAACGGAAAGAGAAACGGCAAATTAACTGCAGAAGCGCATGTTGCAGTATCTCATATGACCAAAACTTAAGTTGCTCTTTCCAT
This sequence comes from Limonius californicus, assembly GCA_014611495.1. Lineage (NCBI taxonomy): Eukaryota > Metazoa > Arthropoda > Insecta > Coleoptera > Elateridae > Limonius > Limonius californicus. The sequence continues at coordinate 11,309 of JABXWE010030727.1, forward strand.
ATTCTTAGAGGTAACTATTTACGAAGGCGGTGTAATAAAATGTTGATAAAAATTGACTATGGAAAATACTTTGTATTCTGTATTTTAATGGGATGTATGTTCTTCGTGTAAATATAAGTTGTGATAGCTACGCTTTATGCTAAACAACTAAATCTGTTTCAGAGCTTGTGTATTTAACAAAATTAGATAAACATTAACGCGTTAAAGGATGGTGGTTTATACTTCAACAATTTAAATATGTCTTAAGTGCAGCATATTTTTTCACTACTTTGGCTTTTTTTTATTAATTTTCCGTCCATTTCTTCACACTACAGCAATCTTACATACATTGAGTACTAATTTAAAAAAACAACTGGATGTAGAAATTCAGCTACAGTGACAATAAAAAACTTTTATTTTAACTATCGTCAAAGGTAATTTAGTATCCTACAGTTTTTAATTTGGTAATTTAAATACGTTCATTTTCTTAATGCGCATTTCAACGTTCTGACACTTCATTGTTTCAGCTTATGAAACAATATTGATTACAACGAATTAAGAAGTTAAAAATATACATGCTTTTTAAGTAGTGTACCTAGGGCTAAACATATACCTAATATACCTGCCTGCATGTTGTTGATTGTTTATAATGATATTCGGATTCTAACTTGATATAGACAAACATTTTTTGATAGATATAACTACAAACTTTGCGGCAACAAATTTTTACAGCAGAATTTTTGTGAAAACTACAATGTCGTGCTAGTAATATTAACTTATGATAAGTTTCCAGTAAGAATGCTATTAGTTTATTTCCAAAACTTAAAGTGCTAACCTAATAACATTACTTTTTAAAACTGTTAAGATTCACTAAAAGGAAAACAACTAGCCAGGAATAAACACAAAGTTTATTACAATTAGGTCCCAGGTACCCATTGTTTTTGCGATCATGGCGACCTGATAATTGCACTTCGTAACGACAACCCAAAACTTGGGACAAGCATTTTAAGGCAAACGTTTGCCTCTACGCGTATGAACCAAGAGTACCTTATTTTTGTATTTTTTAATTCTCTTTCAGAGAATAACATAAAATTTTAAAACGTTTTACTAATAACAAAGTTAGAGCTAAAATAAAATTTCAGTGGTAGGTTAAGTGCCTCTTGCGGTCAAGTCTGGTTAATGAAACTAATTCTGTCACTGTTTTGTATAATGGTAAGTAGGTGTACCAAATTTGAAAGAAATATCTTTAGATTTGTGGAAATTACAATAAAAAGAAAAAATATAAAATTGAACTTTAAGGCCCTATAACTTCTTAAGGAAGGACTTTCTGCTTAAGATATATTAGGTTTAATCGGTTTATTTTAACCTAAAGAATCTATCACTAAACGCTGGCCCATTCTTTCTGAGACACCCTGTATATTAAATAACAGTTTACAATGAAACCCATTCACAGCGGCATTTAATGCGACCGGCTTGTCTTTATGCTTGACCTGGTTTCCTTTTGTCCAAATTATAAACAAATTTTTAAAGGTGGAGCAAATTCTAAAAGTCATTATGATATTTTTTGCAACTAAATTTATAGGTTTTATATATTATTTCGTCATTTATAAAATATTTAAAAAGTGGGAAAATTGTATCGCTCCAACTTATTCGTATGTGAGAGGTATAACAGGTAGGGGTGGTTTTTACATCATAAGGAATGCAATAGAATTTATACGTGGTAGATACTAGTGTGGTCATTTATATGAAATATAGAAAGTGGAGAAAATATTAAATGCTCCCATTTACTCATACGTTAACGGTATAAAGGCTAGGGGTGGTTTCTACTTGAATAAAGATAGCTCCGCAATCGAATTTATATGTGGTATACTAGTTTAGTTATTTGTATGAAATTTAGAAAGTGGAGATAATGGTAAATGTCCCCATTGATTCATACGGCAAGGGTATAAAGGGTTAGGGTGGCTTTTACATTCATAGGGATAGCTTTCCAATCGAATTTATAGGTGGTAGATACTAGTTAGTCATTTATATGACATATAGAAAGTGGAGAAAATATTAAATGCTCCCATTTACTCATATGTCGAGGGTGTAAAGGGTAGGGGTGGTTTCTACTTGAATAAAGATACCTCCGCAATCGAATTTAGAGGTGGTAGATATTAGTTTAGTCATTTATATGAAGTATAGAAAGTGGAGAAAATATTAAATTCTCCCATTTACTCATACGTCGAGGGTGTAAAGGGTAGGGGTGGTTTCTACTTGAATAAAGATAGCTCCGTAATCGAATTTAGAGGTGGTAGACACTAGTTTAGTCATTTACATGAAATTTAGAAAGTGGAGATAATGGTATATGTCCCCATTGATTCATACGGCAAGGGTATAAAGGGTTAGGGCGGCTTTTACATTCATAAGGATAGCTTTGCAATCGAATTTAGAGGTGGTAGATATTAGTTTAGTCATTTATATGAAATATAGAAAGTGGAGAAGATATTAAATGCTCCCATTTACTCATACGTCAAGAGTGTAAACTAAGGGTAGGGGTGGTTCTACTTGAATAAAGATAGCTCCGCAATCGAATTTAGAGGTGATAGACACTAGTTTAGTCATTTAGATGAAATATAGAAAGTGGAGAAAATATTAAATGCTCCCTTTACTCATACGTCAAGGGTATAAAGGGTAGGGGTAGTTTCTACTTGAATAAGGATAGCTCCGTAATCGAATTTATAGGTGGTAGATACTAGTTTAGTCATTTGTATGAAATTTAGAAAGTGGAGAAAACATTAAATGCTCCCATTTACCCATACGTCAAGGGTATAAAGTGTAGGGGTGGTTTTCTACTTGAATAATGATAGGTCTGCTATCGAATTTCTAGGTGGTAGATACTACTTTAGTCATTTGCATGGAATTTAGAAAGTGGAGATGTAAATGTCTCCATTTATTCATACGTCAAGGGTATAAAGGACAGTGGTGTTTCTACTTGACTAAAAATAGCTTTGCAATCGAATTTATAGGTGGTCGATACTATAATAAGTAGGATTTGTAGGAAATTTAGAATGTGGAGAATATTGTAAATGTCCCCATTATTCATACGTCAAGGGCATCAAGGGTAGGGGTGGTTTTACATTCATAAGCTTTGCAATCGAATTTATATGGGGTAGATACTAGTTTAGTATTTTATATAAACTTTAGAAAGTGGAGGAAATTGTAAATGCCCTTATTTATTCATAAGCTAGGAGTATAAAGGGTTGGTGTGGTTTTTACATTCATGGGGACAGCTTTGCAATCGAATTTATATGAGGTAGATATTAGTTTACTTATTTATATAACATTTAGAAAGTAGAGAAGATTGAAATCCCCCATTTATTCATACGTCATCGGTATAAAGGGGGGTGGTTTTTACATTCATAAGGACAGCTTTGCAAATAAATTTATAAGTGGGATGTATTAGTTTAGCAAGCTATGCACATACAATTTTAAAACATTTGGACCAACTATTATCTTAATTATATGAATAGGTGATTAGGCAACTCTCACTGTAGAATGCCGTAACTTCGTAACGAAGCATTTTCGGAGCAAAATTTATATAAACTGTTTTTCATATTATCATTATAAGGCAGCTACGAGTGTGTACGAGGTGATATGAAATATTTGGAGCCGATGTAAATGTAAATAAAGTGTTTATAAACGCTATTTGTCTGGTGTAGTAACTATTAAATAGATAAATTTTACAAATTGAAGAAGTAGAAATTTTTAGTCATGTAAATCCAGACCTCAGATTTATCTTCGTAGTCAAAGATTTCTAGAAGAAATTCAACAAAGTATACGTCAAATAATAAAGTACTATATAGTTATGTAGACGAAATTGTTTATATTTCATAAACCATTGTGTAACACGTATGGACAGTGTTCGGATTTATATGCATTCACATATTCGTTTTGGTGTTACATAGAACATCAAAATTTGGGATTTTTACGTTTTAGCGTAAAATGAGCATATAACTGCATATTTAGATGTTTGCCTCGTATTCACATATTTTACATATTTCGTGATACAGGATCATATTTCGTACGTATTTTCCATATTCCTTTTTCTGAAATTTTAAAACATACGGTTTCAAATTTCTGAAATTTTTAAATGACAAAAATGCATAGCAACTCCCTACTAGTGAGTGTAATATGCAACTTTTATTTTCTTATTCTTATTCTTAGATGATTTTTTAATTTTGAGTAAAAAAACAGAAGTATTTCGGTAGCTTAGACCACTAATACTCCGGTACAATAATTTTTACATACTACTAACTATACTAATTTATGTAAGGATACACAATATTTAGATAGAGACTGTCCGCTAGCGATAAATTATATTTTATTAAATAAATTGTTGTCTTTCAGATAGCTGATAATTTTTTTGACATTTTCTGTTTCATCTGTTAGTATCTGTTTTAGGGTGGTTGGTATGTTATGTTGTTTTCTTTGCTCTCTGTATTTGTTGCAATGCAGTATAAGGTGTTTGACTTATTTGTATATTACATGTGTCACATGTTGGGTTCTGTTTTTTATAGTAGGTAGTTATATGTGAGGCGGGTATGTCCGATTCGTAATCTTGATACTATGGTTTGTATTTTCCGGTCTTCAGGTACTGCCCACTCTTCGACCTCTTCTTTTATTTCTCTGAGCTTATTGTTGACTGTTTGTTCCCATTTCTTTTGCCATTGTTTTTTGATTTTAGTTTTTACTACATTTTTAATATCACTCGTTGGAATTGGTATGTCTTGTAGAGCTTGGGTGATTGCCTCTTTTGCAGCTTGATCCGTTTTCTCGTGAGAGGGTACCCAGATAATTGTTACTTCTTTTCCTTGATCATGGATTGCTGTATGTATGTCATCTTGGATATTTTGAATGGAATTATTCACATCACATTATGCATTACAGTAAGAGGATCTGTACATAATGCGAATTTTGTCTTGTTCCATTGCTTGGTTAAACTTTTTTGTTTTTTGTATGCTGTAAGTCTCTGCAGTGAATACGCTGCAGCGAGGTGGTAGCTGATATTTATAGGTAGTCTCTTCTGTGTATATGCTGGCGCCTGTCTTATTTTTGTATTTGGACCCGTCCGTATATATGAAGTAGTGTGGCAAGTGGTTTTCTTTAATATTATTTAATAGTTTCTGTAGCGCTATGGCAGAGTTTGTGATTTGGAGTACTGTGTAAGGTTAAGGATGATTTTTGGTTGGGTAAGAAGCCAGGGAGAATATGTATGATAAGATGCTTTTTCTGTACGTGGGAGTGTTAGTTGGATTTCCCAGGTATTTATGCATTTTCTGTTGTAATAATGTCAATTTTTTAACGGTTGTATTGTTATCAAATATCTTATTGTAGGCGGGATTACTAGGATTGCTTGATAATTTGCTTATGTAATTTAGTGTTAGATGTTTTCTTCTCATTTCCAATAGTGGTTCCGCATCTTCGACCAGTATGCTGTTCACCGTGCTTGTTCTAAAGGCCACTCTTGCTATCCTTAATGTGGTATTGTGAATTGGGTGTGATAGTTAAAGTATAGATGGTTTCGCTGTTGAGTAAACTATACACGCATAGTCGATTTTTGATCTTATTAGGGCTTACACAGGGTGAACAAAAAGTAAGGAACATCTATGCTACAGCATTAAATAATAACTTTACGAAAAAAAATTTATAGCAAAAGTTTCCTATCAAGTTATTTGCCACAATTTGGCGTTTTTCATTTTTTTTTCGATTGTATTATGTTTTAGCTATGACGTCATCGACATTTTTTTTTAAATGGAAACCTCTACTTTTTATGGCATGACCAGCTAGTCATTTTTATTCTCTATACAGCCATGTAAAAATATCATACATTTGCATAATACAAATTTCAAGAACAATCACGATAAATATTTATTTTTATCACTGGCAACATTTTTCATCAGGTACACCTATTGCAAGATAAACAAAAGACAATAGTAGGAAATTGTTGGCAAATGTTTAAAATTGAACAAATGCAAATCTGTAATGACAATTTGGTGACAGTTAGCATTAATAAGTGATTAAAATTTAGTCTGTGTCCTGTGTTAAATACGAATTTCTAACCATGGTACGTTTAGCAGAAACTGAACGTATCGAAATATCGATAGCTATTTGTTAATAAAAAGTAGTTAGATTTTGGAAATTTAGATCTGCTTCTTGATTGGTTGTTGTAATTAGGAATTGCATCACATTTTCTTGCTAGAAGCGTATGTTTCCCTGGAGCCCGGCTCCGGCGGTCGAGCGGAGAGGTCGTCTTGGCCGCGTCTCCGCATGAAAATAATGCAAATAAGCGGGCTTTAACGGGCATGCTTTGCGTTTCTTCGGGCGGGCTGCTAGGATTGTTTTGTTGCGAGAATAAAGTGAATTGTATAGGAAATCCTGCTCACCTGCATTCACCTGTTCCAAGGAGGCTCTCGTGAGGGTGGGAAGATGGGTGCCGACGATCAAACAAAGATAAGTGACCCTTTGTAGTATTGTAGCCTAATAGAATTACAAAAACGGAATAAAATTGAAATAGAATTTCAAACGGGTGAATGTTGTAACAAGGGAACGTGGATTATCGCATAGGCGGGTAGACATCGGTGGGGGAGGAGCGGCAAGGGTAAAGGGGGCTGGTATGCAAGCCGACTTGGGACTGAATTTCGTGGTAAAATTCAAATCAACATAAATACTGATTTGACGTGGCGGTACAAGGCAAACAGAACCTCCATTCAGCTTAGGAATAACAAGTTTACTGTTCCAAACATTTTAGGCATAAACATTGTGCGTGAAAAAATGTTACTCGGATTTGTACAAAGTTTTGATGGGTTGGGCGTCGGACATGTATGTAGGCGGTTGGTGAGACCCACACGGTGTGGACGCAGTACACAATTTGTACTTAGTGGGATACAGAGGTGGGGAGCGCTCTGCACTGGCATTAAAACTAGCCCAGGAGACGTTGCCCGTACGCCGCAAGAGCTAACATTCTGACTAATATTCGTTTACTAAATTATCCACGGACACTTCAATATTTCGGGCAAGCCGTCTCGCAGACCATTTCAGGGCGTAATTTATGATGTAATGTGAGACGATCCCTAGACTTCATAAGTCCCAGAATCGGACCGAAATATTTCGTTCCTGCCTTTGCGCTCACATGTATTCAATCAGAGTTTGCAAAATTTCCATTATATTGCCCATGAAGCATTTTAGGACTAAACATCTTGCACGTTAACAATGCTCCTAGGATTTGTATTGAATTTGCTGTATGAACGGTCTACAATTGTGTAAGTGAGCAGCCCAGCGTATTGCAGTTTATTATTACAAGCGATGTCAACATATTCAATATTTTTACTCTGTACGATTCACACAGATGCTGGAGATTGTCAATACTATTAATTATTTCTTTATATTATTATTAGGATTATTTTTTATCGCAGTCCTCGATAGTCTGTTCATCCTTACATAATTTAATAAATTGCAGTTAAAATTGCAAATTTCCATTTTAGTGTAAAACGTAAAATTTTATTGTTACAACACATTTAACATGTACAACAGACTACTAGGATTTGTATTCCGTTTTGGATGTTTTGGAATAAGGTCGTTAGGTTTTGGATTACATTATTTATATGATGGGAGTTGGATATGTATTTGATGTATTGAACGGCTCACTGTATCGGGAAGTGACTGCGGGGCGCATGGTCAAAGAGGACCAGCCAGCCAGCCTCTACAGCAAGCTTAAGTCATGCAGCCGGAGGAAAAGAAGATCGGAGGACAGCGTTCTACGTGGCAGACGGGCGGTAAATGTCCAGTAGTTAGACAGTCATTAGGCACCTAGGATAGGAGCACTCTGTTCACCTTCCACATTAATTAGATAAGAACTCCGAACTATGTAAATCTCGATCCCCAGGTTACTAGGCTCAGAAGTCTCATAGCATAAAGGGCAGTTTAACTCAGTCAGGGAGTACCTCTTAAGAAGCTATTACTTCCTAGGAAACTAAGACAGGTGCACTATGTAACCTTAGACGACGAGATAAATGTGAAATCAGAACATTGTGAAACTTTGCTATCAAAGTTAGTAGGCTCACCTGCTTAAGAGCATAACGGTCTCGGCTACGTACTCAACACCCATTGATGCGTAGTTTACTAACTACCCGGTGTTGCAGCAGCGGTGTCTTGCGGTATGCATTGCAGACATGCTAACGTTCTGCAATGCCCCACCCGATCCCACCCTATCCCGAAACTTCCTCCCTACCTTACTGGCATGGGGTGGGCCTGGCGTATCCAGGATCGGCCTTCGAGTCAGCTCCATGTCAGATGATGATGATGATGATGATGAAGCGTATGTTTCCCTGAATTTTGTTCGCTGTATGACGATCGGTGAGATATATTGGATTTTTCTAAGTTCAGTTGCTATTTAGACAGCAAGTACTCATTTAAATTTGTACATTTATCTTAATATGGTAAAAATTGTGTTAGTAAATACTTGTTATAAAAGTATTCAGTGATCTGAAGTTGTTCTTAAAGAATTTACAGGGGCCAAGGTACTGAAAATATTTATAAATTCGAAATTTGGATTGGGAATTCTATAGGCGTCGCTTTATCGTTATTCTTTTGTTCATCGAAAGTGTTTTGCCTTCGTCCAAGATTGATATACAATTTGACACGAATGATACGTTAAAGTGTTTTGTACCAAATAAAAATTTCCATCAATATTCATTTAATGGATAATTTAAATATTTTCGATTAGAGAAGCTGAAGAAGAATAGTACGCTGAAGAATGAAATGCTATATTAGTCAAGGAGCGGCAATGTAGGCAAGTTACATAAAAATTGTGAATTAGTATTGTGACATTTCAAAATTTATGACAGATATAATTTGTAGTAAGTGTGTTTATTTTCATTGTCAATCGATTGATTGCCCAAAGTTTTAATTGCCCGATTAAAATTGATTATCAAGGTGTGGAGTAATAATAATTTTTTTTGTGATTGATTACACTATGTTGAGTAACGAGCTATAATTCATACTAAATAGTTATAGATACCATGCAGTGATGCCAAAGGGACACACGGACAAATTAATTAAAACAAAAAAAATAGAGACTTTGTTAAAATTGTAGCCAACTTTTATTAATGAAGGCGGCTCCGTCAAAAGCAGTAATTACTTTAATCCTGTAGATGGATGTCGAACAGAATTAAAGACAAGTCTGTTGCGATTGCAATTTAAGAATCCACGAAGCGTGCCTTGCTCACTATAAAAAATTTTATTATTTTGAAGTGGGTTTTATAAATTACTTTTTTAGTTATAGTTTGCATGTATTCTTATAACTTAACTAATGCACAATTACAAGTACTATGTAATGCACTAGTGGCATTAATTATTTACGCTTTTTATAAATTTATTCGAATTTGCATTCATTTTTGAATTTTACATGAAACTTAAATTAGAATAGAATATATTTCGTATTCTAATAAAAGCATGATCTGTTACAATGAATACATGCACACCACAAGTTTGGAAATGTTTTAATAAAATTATTCCATAAAACAATAATGCTAGGATGCTTTAATTAAAGAATTTTCGTACACAGCTCCTATGCAGTAAAATTGTTTACTTTTATTATTTTGTTAGATATCCTATCATTTTTAGCACTTCCTCGATTCTTCGAGGCATTGAGTCCATCAAACGCCTGAGAACTTTTGGTGTAATCAGTCTGTACCAAGCCTGGATGATGGATTCGATCACCTCCCTCTTGTTACTGGGATTGCGGGGTGACACCAACTCTTTTAGCCAGGACTAGAAATTTTCTATTTGATTTAGGTCAGGGTTATTTCATGGCCAAGACAGTACAGTGGCGTGATGGTCACTGAACCACTTTATGCTACTTCTGGCAATGTGGCATGGTGCTCCGTCCTGCTGGAAGACACATCGTCGACAGGCACCTTCAAACAAATCTTCAATTGTGGGAACCAGTTTCGCCTCCAACACTGTTTCCTGGTATTTGTTTGCGTTAATTTTGCCGCCTAGCACAGTGAGATATCTAGTGTCATGTCTGGCCATGCAAGCCCACACCATGACACTCATAGGATGATTCATGGTGGCTGTGGTGCACTTGGGCAGAAGGCCTTCACCGGGTTGACGACGAAAGATACTAATTATAGAGATAGACTAGTCGCTCCAAATAACATTGCCCCAGTCTTCTTGCGTCCACTCTTTGTGTGATACGGCCCAATCGATAAGTTTCTGCCTCTGTTTTTGGTTAAGATACACCAATTGCATTTATAATAAAAAAAACTACCCAAACAACAAAATGTAACGTCCAATTAGTAATGAACATGAAAATTACAACAAAGGTACGTTTAAAGAAGAAATTTAACAATATTATAATGAAAATCGTTGTTGTCTCCTTTCACTTAACTTAAATTTATTAAATTCTAATACCGCGTGTCACCTGCTCTGTCAATAATAACTGTTCTGCACCTTGCGGGCATACTCTCAATGCAGTTATTAATATGTTCTTGTGCCTCAGCCGTAGCCATAGAAATAACACTCCTAGAAGGCTAGTATATAAGAGTACATAAGCCGATTTACTCACGAAGAAAGACAGACAACAGATCTATGTGTTAGATAGAAACGCTTACTTTAGGAATTACTGCGCCTGCGTGTTGTATACGAGGGTATGTCGTAATGTAGCTACGGGGGTCAACAGAAAAGTTTTATGCTTCACTTATAAATATTTATTTTTTGTTTCTATAAGCTATAGATACTTACATATTTTGTCGTTTTAAATTATTTTTAAGTAGATAAATCACTTTATGCTCCAATAAATTTTCAAAAAATATTAGTTAAAGACAAATTGTCATAAAACGCGGAGCAACATTCTACGATAATACCGGACACCACAGCATTATCATCAAAATGTAAGGTACACTACCTATTTTCATAACCAGATTCTTTCAGTATGCTAAAATACTTATTTGGCATATTTGTGATCATCTTTAATTTACTTACTTTTAAAAAATAGAACTCTAGATTGTGAATTTACTTACATTGATAGTAACGTTATTTTAAAATTTGTCAGGTAAAATAAAACACAAGTATTAATTTTTAAATCCCCAATTTAATTTAAGCAAAGAAAGGGGTGGCCCATTGAGTCGCAGTGCAACCCAGGGAAAAGGGACCATAAAAACCCATGGCAACTTATTTGGTACAAATAAAATAATATACAAATATAATAGACACAGCAACAATATAAGTCATAAAAGCAAACATAAAATACATTATATGCAAATACAATAAAAAACAGATAATCATATTTCTAATAATTAGGGCATTTTATTAATATTCTAATATTTTATATTTAGGTAAAATCATTGTTTAATATCAAAAGAAAAACATTATTTTACTGATTTTTAAATAAAATTAACTTATGTAAACACAAGTATTAATTTTTAAATCCCCAATTTAATTTAAGTAAAGAAAGGTGTGGCCCATTGAGTCGCAGTGCAACCCAGGGAAAAGGAACCATAAAAACCCCTGGCAACTTATTTGGTACAAATAAAATAATATACAAATATAATAGACACAGCAACAATATAAGTCATAAAAGCAAACATAAAATACATTATATGCAAATACAATAAAAAAAACAGATAATCGTATTTCTAATAATTAGGGCATTTTATTAATATTCTAACATTTTATATTTAGGTAAAATCATTGTTTAGTATCAAAAGTTTAGTTTTGCAAGCCCCATGCCATACTTTTCGTAATACATATATTCTTATTTTATTTCTACAAATACTTAAATTGGGTACAGCATAAAATTAATATTAATTAAAAAAAACTTCCACAACCATAATCAAGAAATTACTACATTGCAAATTATTAAAGCCCTTAGTTTTGCCACCCCTATACCGATCTATTATAATTAACTAACCTTTTATTAGAACATCAGCTTTTCTAAATATTAAAAAAAAAATTTATGGCTTACAAGAATTTGCATAATTTGCAAGTGAAAATAATGACGGAGATTTATAATATTAAATAATGTTAAAAGCATTCACCAGCATCTGTTCGCCAGCCTGTTCAGAAAGCAAGTTTTTTTGTCTTAAATGAGCAACCATGTCTTCCAAAGTTTGAACCTTCTTACATAACAAACGTTTAGCATCCTGGAGTTTTTTAATTTTAATTGCTTGGTTTTTGTAATTTCGCTTCACCAAATCTATACCCCTTTTTGCTCTTCTTGGCGTTTTCACATGTGTTGGGGAAATCTCGTTAATGTATCTTGGTTCCATAAAACGTCCCTTTTTAGGGGTTGATTGTCCATCTAAAAATATCAAAAAACCCTTAATAATATGTAAATATATTAATACAATATTTCTGTTTTACCATCCAAGTCGATAGTGACTGATCTTTCTTCTGCATCTTCATTTATAATTTTGGTGTGTGTATTCTCTGCAATTAAATTAAATTAGGTACTACACACTTTTATCCATTGCTTTTTAACGTCTTTGCGCCAAGGAAAACTAAAATACATAAAAATTTATTTAATTATTAATTATATTTGAATGGTAAATCCACTTTACAATACAAAACTTTATTGCTTAGTTTAACGGCTTCAAAGTGATTCTAACCCAGATATAAATGCACATACTGGTAATACTGATTGAATCTTGGATCTTTAGACAATTAAACATTTGCGAACTAAACAAAAAATGTACTCTCAAACATGTTTATTTATTAATAAAATTAAACTTACCTGTGCATCATAATATGAGCATTTTTTGGATCGTATTTATAGTTACATACGAAACAGCGTCTTATGGAAGGCATTTTTCAGAAATATCACCAAAATAAACGAATATAACACAAGAATAAATGCAGAAATAAAAAACACAAGCAACCGAATGAAACAGTTACAACAACAATGGCGCGCTGTGTTACCAAGAAAACAGTGTATTTACGCGAGTACATAACTACGTCATTATGTATATGTCCGCGCAAGCGTATATCATCCAAAACCAGTAAGCTTTCTCCCTTTCTCCGTGAGGGGCTTCTCACTCTACTAGCCTTCTAGGAGTGTTATTTCTATGGCCGTAGCACAGTGAGGCAGAGGATGACTAAGAAGCCATTATATTCTTATTATTATGTTTCAATATATTTTGTTAATATTTTAATACCAAGTTATAATAACTTTTGACTTGTTTTGTACCAATTCATAACATGTTTTAAAGGTTATGACAATTAAAAGTAATATAAAAGGAATACTATATAAACAAATATTGAGTCCAAGAACAGTACATGTCCATGACATTTTTGAACGTGTAACCGTAAAGTGGGTTACTTTTTTTACTTTTTGTACATAAAATGATTAATCTCAAAAGGCACTAAAACTTTTCTGTACATGTTAGAGTCGTACAGTCAACAGTCAATTAAATTTTTTTTAAATTATCTCAATATAAAATTCTTGGACTTGGAGTCAATTCAACCATGCCTACAATAGGTATACGACAAAATAGGTTGGTTACAGAATTTTGGTACCTATTCTGGTAATCTTAACAAAATTAACTGAATATTAACATTAGGGTTGTGTGTATTATATACTTTTAAAGGATATTAGTTTGTAATGAGGTGAAAAATTTCACTAAATTGAGTTTGCATGGATCATAAACGTAGCCAGATTTTACCGTATTTTGTCTAGGGTTTATAATTAGTTCTAAGATTCATTAGATTACTTTGTCACTTTATTTAATTCTTGGATATGTCGTCTATTAGTTAAAAAACAACGCATATGAAAAGGTTACCTATTAACGTACCTACGTTTACTATAGACTTGTTTTGAGTGACTTTAATAGCCTCTAATTGATTTGTTTAAATAAAAGGATCACCGAAATTCATGTTCAGTAGTAGTTGACGACTTTGTTATATTTCTATTTTTTTTGCAAGGTATTTTTCTATACAACATGCTTGATACCTTGATCTTCGCTTATATTCGTACACGTGTGTGTTGTTGATTATTGCTTGATTGATTTATACATTAGTTATTCAAAATACCGAAACATGTTACTAAGAACACGCCATAGAAATATATTCTGGACAACCCAAAATTATTTTAAACATAGAGGGTGTTTGGCCAATCCGGCCACACTAAACTATCAAAATCTAGTATATTATTACATATTTAAATATATCAGCTTAAGAAATTAATATGATTCATGTCTAAATTTTATAATACATTCTGCACAATTCATATACAGTTTTGACATAATTTCTTGCTATAATCTTGCGTAGCTAATAAAGCTAAGTAGTTCTACTTTACTAAGAAGATTTATTGATCTTTTTCTTTCTAAATTTACTTGGTTTAAAACGTTACTTGTCTTACTACGCAAGGCGATCGCTATTGGTAAATTTCGTCTCTTTCCCGACATTTTTAAATAGAACGCCCTGCACGTAAATTAACTTATTGTTGCTAAAAGATCTACGTTATTATGGTCAAATGAAAGCTCTTTAGGAATTGTATGATCGGAAAGTAGATAAAACAGCGATTTTGGTGGAAATGGCGTTACCAATTCATAATTACACGAGTTTTACAATTACCCCCCAGACATTATCCCCTCGTCAATAACTTTCCGGGACAATAACCTCCTGTTTAGAAAACCTCCCCATATAAAACCCCTGTGTAAATACCACCCCACCCACGGACATTAACCCCCATACAAGAAGACCCGGATAATTAACCTTCGCACCCCCCCCGCATCCCCCATTTATGTATATTGTTGGTATGTGAAATTAAATTCTTCTAAAGCTGGTCTTCTAACATTCTAGTTGTAACGAACCAAAAGGCCGAAGTCACAATAATTTAGTAAGAACAAGGAAAGCCTCGGCTAGCTAAATCATACTTACTTTAGAGTTGTGGGCTTTTGTCGAACATGACGAAATGATTTATAAATCAGTCCCTTAATTAGGGCGCCACTCCTTTTTGGAAGATCAAAGTTGATTAAGTAATTACATATAGTATTTGAGCAAAAGGAGAAGCTCAAAAAAACAAAAATTACCATAGATGATTAGAACAAGAATAAATTTATTAAAATAACACATTTTAACATTTCATAATAACAGGTTACAAAAAGGATAAATTAAAATTTGACATTTAGTAAA
>JABXWE010030728.1:0-18592 GCA_014611495.1 Limonius californicus
TCATTCCTTTGTGAGCAAATATGGTCTCTCGAGTTTTTTTCGTTTGACGTAAGGTTTTCGCATAAAAAAATAAAATTCATTCATTTGCATCTCGCATGAATGTATTTTATTTTTTTATGCGAAAACCGTACGTCAAACGAAAAAAACCCAGAGACCATATTTGCTCACAAAGGAATGAGGATTTCAAAAATAATTTTTACTTTAAGAAAAAGCAGTGGCGCATCACTTTTTTCTTTACAATGATTCAATGCAAATCCCGCACGAACGCCACTGGCAAGAATAATGATCTTCAAGGTCAAATGGTGGATCTGAAACAACTACCTTCACCGTCAAAGTTAAGCGGTGGAGGGTGGATCTGCAACTGTCCAAAATATTTTGATAATTTCTGTCTGCAGGATAACAGTACTTATTTCGAGCAGCTTCTCTAGTTGATAAGTGGTACGTATGATCTTTGTTAGTGATATAATAATAACTTCTAGTGGTTATTTATTGCCGTTACTAAGCAAGTTTCAGCAAATTGCAGTTGCTGACCAGTTTCTTTGTGGAGTCATTTCTCTACATTATTATGTTTCGCTTGGTTAAATTCTAAAGCATGCGAAATACACTAATACAATTTTTCAAGGGCTACCCTTATGTATTATATATGTGAACATAATGGTAGTATTATAACATAAATGGAAATAATAATATTCGGACAAGGTAATATGGTCTGCAAAATCCTGGTAGGTACACCCCTGGTACTGGTGCCAAATATGTTGGCCAAATGTCAATCCGCCCGTCGGGCTCAGTAGTCCGCCTGCGTCGCACGGCCACTGGAATTTGTGAATTTATAAAAAAAAGACAAAAATGGCTGCCACCTAGCAATTACTTGATTACAACGGTAAACGATGCGGTAAACGAAATTCACCTACGAAACCACTAATCGGAGTTGTTTTCAGTGCTTTAACACAGTATTACTTGCCACCTGGTACGTGTACAGGTTAAGCTTAATTCACCTGTGAAGTACGTTGTTTAAATTTTCCTTGCCTTCGTTGGTATCGACGATAAATGAAAGTAAATGTTTCGTAGGATGAGTGCGATGAGTGTTTGGAATTATATTAAAGCCTCATTTTGAAAATACATACATTGTGGCCTGAGCGACTAACACCTATTTTCAAATTACGGACAATATATGAAAATCGAAGGTCCGATTAACCTGGTCTGACCGGCTTATTGGACCTTCAATCTCGTATTTGACTGATATGTTAAACTATCTGGCTTAACCTGCTTGATATAAACTAGGTTAACCCCTACGACTTAGTGCTTTGCAAAATGATGAATAGGTACTTGCTATACCGTACAGATACGCTAATTTTACTCAATTCCTCAACGGGCTGGGGATTCTCACTGGCTGAGTATATTTCGACGGTTCAACTTCGGCTTGCTTCCTTCTCTGGTGGGCTGATACTTCAAGTTTCGGTCTAGCTTCCTAACTGAAATCTCGAACTCCAAGTCTCTTCGGCCTCCTCGGATGGAGCTGGATTCCAAGTTTCGGCGGCTTCCTTCTCTGGCTGAACTCCAAGTTAATGAATTTGTTCTGGGATTTATACCAGGTTTCCTTTCTCTAAGCGGTGCCCCCGTAGTCGGATCAGACTCGATGGTGAATGGGGAGGGGGAAAACCAATTTGGAACTCCACTAACACTGCTGCAGTCGTCTCTTTCGGGAACTAAAGCGACCCAACATCTGAACCCCAAATGCTACAACGGTTGCGCCCCGGAAACTTCGTTACAAAGAGAAATATTAAAGGGCAACTAAAGTGACCTTTTTACCTACGATTATTTTAAATAGTTGACAACATATTCAATATTGAAATAAGGTAAAAAATTTAGGGAAAATCAGGAATTGAGGAAAAAAATTACCAAAGGTGGAGCAAAATATGCTAAAATCAACCTACGTTTATGATACATGCGGATTCAATTTAATGAAATTCTTTCACCTTATTGCAAACTACCATCTTTTAAGAATGTAACCCGCACAACTCAGTGTCAGAATGTATATAATTTTCTTACAATCAGAACAATGCCAAGACTCTATTACCAATGTATATTGGCTGTAGTTCATTTTCTAATATTTAAGTAGACCACCCTAAGCCCGGAGACAAACAGGAAAACGAATACAATGGTTTGCCGATGTAAAAACTTACATTCAATTTTTGATTGTCAGGTCGGTTTATGATCCCCTTAACTAGTCAACAACACATCCAAATTGATACAATAAAATTATCAAAATAATTATAAAAACTGATGATAAAAATTGTCAAAAGTAATGCGAAGATATGGTAAATTTAACCTTCGTTTATGATATATGTGGATTTAATCCTTTAACAATTTAGCGCACACAATCCCAAAGTCAAAATTTATCCAGTTTTCCTGCAATCAGAAGTATACCAAGACTCAATTACATTTTGTCGTACATCATACGTATTGTCTTTTACCTTGGCTGCAGTTCGTTTTACAGCATTCATCTAAACGTCCCGAAGATCTCTGAGGGGCACGAAGGAAACTAAACAACTTACTTTTATTTTTTGACTACCAAGTTGTTTAGAATCCCCTTACATTTTTGTGAGACTATAGGGAACTTCTCAACATCCCATAATTCGATTGGAATGTCTATAAGTAAAACTGTCTATAGTTCGTCTCACGTAGCTTTGCCGGTAAAAGATTACAATTTACAAGGCAAAATTTGACCCGCTCGGTCATAACACCCATCGTATCGGTGGTTCTCAAACATTTATTAGTTAAGACGTGATAGTAAAAGTTTATTCTTTTCTGTTACGCGTATTACAAACAAAATTATATTGGCGCTACAACTAAGTACTAACTATCAATTAGCTCAATTTTTAGAAAGAAATTTTTTAGGGAATTGTATATCATCAGCATATTTTTTGTGAATATAGAAAAAGAAATTAGATTATAAGCAGTAATTTCGGTCAGATTAGGTATTAGGCTATTATGGGACCTCGGTGGTCTAGTGCGAGAACGCACTGGCCACTCGAGGTCACAACAAATGCAGTCGTTCCGTTGGGGCGATCGAAACCCGACTGGGGCGACCGCATTTGCTTAGTTAAGTTTAGGGTGCATGTTGCATGAATGTTTAGTATGTAAGGGACGCCCGCACCCCCCTGAAGTAATGCGAAAGCGGTTCCGGGGGAGAAACGGTAGTATCAATGAGTGAGAAAAAAAGGTATTATGGCTATTGGCATTTTAAAACAGAACTTAAGTGTGTTGATATTTCTGAAAATATCTCATTAGTGGATAATGGGAATAGGAAATAGGCAAATAAGTAAATACTTTCATGGTTATTAAACAGGTGGTCTATAAATAACAGTGTAAGCTAGTGGAACATACACCCATTCGCTCAGTTTACTGTAGTATGCTAAAAGGAGAGCATCCTTTCTTTTTAAATTCACATCTGAAATGTCTGGAAAAATGTTGACTTCACAAGCTTTAAAATTGGTGATCAATTTACTAGAATATTTTCAAAGTAAGAAAGGCAATGGAGATACCATAGTACTTAGAATTGCCGTGCAAAAGGTATGTAATAAGAAGAGTAGATATATTTTATTTTGTTTTAAAATTTTTCAACATCTATTTTATTAATACCATATTTTAATTTTATTAGAGAATTGCTGATGTTTTACAAATTGGTGAAGAAACAGTTCGATCAACTATTCGGAGGCACGAAACGGATCCACCCTTAAGGACTCCAAATAAAGAACGCCACCGTAAGAAACCCCTAACGAGAGATCTAGATGAAATTATAAAAATGAAAGTCGGAGATGTTATTTATGATATGTACTGTAAACGGCAACATGTTACATTAGGCACATTAAATATCCAACTCAAAGAACGCGCCATACTTGAAATATCTAGAGCAAGTTTAGATAGGTTATTAATAAACATAGGATTTTTTTACCATGGACGACAACCGCAGGGCTTTATGTGAACAAAGTCACGTTATACACATGCGTACAAATTTTTGAAGGACTTGCGTAAGAAATATGAAAGCGGACTCACCACTTCAATGTGTATTCTTAGACAAAACGTGAAAATGTACAAAGGGTGGAAATAATCGTTCATGGCAAGATTATAGTGCTGCAGGGGTACTGAAGCCCCACACAAGTCAAGGAAACGCTTTATTGTACTCCATGCTGGTACTCCTAATAGATTTGTGGAAGATGCGAGTTTAGTGTTATGCGGATTATCATGACAACCTGAACACGGAAAAATTTACAAAATGTATAAAGGAATAACTGTTGCCGATTTTAGAAGAACCCTCCCTGATTATTATGGACAATACCTCTTATCTCAGTTGCGAAATTGACAAGCAACCGAATTCTTCGTCGAAAAGAGCGAAATTGACGATTGGCTTAATAAAAATTCATTTTTTGAACAGGCAAAAAAGATGATCTGCTAAAAATTGCCAAGCAAAATAGAAAGCCAAAAATACATGCAACTGATGAATTGATAAATTCACATGGTCAGGTAGTATTACGTTTAACACCATATCATTGCCAATTTAATGCAACTGAAGAAGTTTGAGGTATAATCAAACAATATTATAAGTCACACATGGGTAGGGACGGTTATGGAGACGATAAGGTACTTACTACGTGGAACGAATCTTCAAATAAAGTTTCTGCAGAAGTGTGTATTGTATTGCATTGAAGCGGTGCAGGTTATTTGACCCACAGCACTCAGGTCATAGGCCCATTGTGCTATCCGCCCTGTTAGGGCTCGTCCCCAAAAAGCCCAGTGCCCACCGCGACGGCTAGCAGCTGGTTTAAGGGGATGAGCTGTAAATCTTCCGGTTTCAGTATTCCAGCCCCAAGATGTTTGTGCTGTAGCCTCATGAGTCTGAGGCATTGGTACATTATGTGAAGAGAGGATTCGTCCTCTTGATGGCATAATCTGCAAGTGGAATCGTCTATAATGCCGACTCTATATAGGTGTTTCAGAAGTTCTGTTAGGGTCCTAATTTGCTTCTTGTTAAAGTTTACGAGCTCTTGGAACTTTGGTAGGGGTTGCTCTCCGATAAAGAGTTTAGCCTGCCTAGATCCTTGTTGCGACGACCAGTCATGAGCGAATTGGGTTTCCACCCACTTCTTCATTTCTAGTTTTGCATTGCATTGTAGTATTCCGAGAACTGGTTCTGGTCCAAGCGGGTGCCCATTAGAGCCCTGTCTGGCCAGCGAGTCCGCCTCTTCGTTACCATCGATGTTGCTGTGGCCTGGTACCCACAGCAGTTTTACTGATTTATGTTCACATAGTCGCATCACAGCCAAGCGACATTCAAGCACTAGCTCCGAAGTTACTCTGCAAGACTGTAGGACTTGGAGAGCTGAGTGGCTTTCCGATCAAATGTAGATGTGTTTGTTTGCGAAACCTATTTCTAGGTTTTCATGGGTGCAGGCCAGTATAGCGTATACTTCGGCCTGGAAAACGGTGGCGTACTTGTCGAGAGAGAACGTAAGTTTTACTCTTGGTGATTCGCCATAGACACCTGCGCCTGTGCCATCTTGGATCCTAGACCATCTGTGACCCATACATGGCCGTTGGGAGTCAGAAGGTTGCAGTTTTGAGTGCTCCAGTCTTCTCTAGCGGGAACGACGATTTTGTAAGGTGTGTTGAAGAAGTATCTGGTGAGCATACGAACACTTCTCAGATTGAAGATGACATAATCTCGGCAGGACCCTCATGTGGCCCAGCAGTGGTACCCCAGCATTTGACCACTGCCCAGTACTCTTGAGCCTGTAAGCTATGTTCCTAGCCTCAGCCTCAATCACTATGTTAAGGGGCGCAAATCCGGGAAGTGCCTGCAGAGCCGAAGTGGGAGCAGTTTGCATTGCTCCTGTTACTCCTAGACACGCTAGTCGTTGGAGTTGACGAAGACGTTTTCTTGTGCTTATTGTAGTGGTAGAGGGTCACCACACCAAGGCCGTATAGGTGAGTAGGGGCCTTATTACCGCCATGTACATCCACATGATGACATTCGGTTTTAGGCCCTAAGTTTTCCCAAGGGTGCGTCTGTATTTCCAGAAGGAGACAGTTGTTCTTTCTATTTGTCATTCTGAGTGCGCCCTCCAAGCGAGTTTAACATCCAGGATTACTCCTAGGTATTTAACCTTCACGGCGGCCCTCAAAGAAATACCAAATAATTGTGATTCTTGAAATCCCATAGTCCTCCTTATCCTCGTGAAGAGTACTCGTTCGGCTTTGGTAGGGTTAACCGCCAAGTTGTGCCTTCTGCACCATGTTTCCACAATTCTGAGAGCATTCTAGGTTACCCCACAGATTGTGTTTGTAAATTTTCCTATAGCTAGGATGGCAAGGTCATCCGCATAGCCTTGCGTGTAGAGGCCAGTTTCGTTGAGTTCTCGCAGGAGCCCGTCCACGACGAGGGACAACACGAGAAGAGAAAGTACTCCTCCCTGAGGACACCCCCGCCTGACGGTCACCCTTACAGTACCTACTGTCATTGAGAGTGGCAATCGCTTTGCGGTTTTCTAGCATTGCTCTTATCCATCGAACGATAGATAACTCGATTCCGTGGTTCGTAGCGGCAGTGCATATTGATTCGAAATCCGTATTATCAAAATCGCCTTCGATATCTAAGAATGTGCCAACGGCCATTTCTCTGTGGTTAAGCGCCTTCTCGACTATAAGGACGATTTGGGGAAGGGCCGATTCCACAGATTTGCCACAAATTATTTTTATAAATATTTAACATTATTCTAAACATGAACGTTAAATATAAATACATTTATTGAGAAAGATTAAACTATGTATTTGTTGGGAATCACAGCATCGATTAATGGTGTGCAAATGTAAAACACGTACTTCCTAAATCTTGCAAGCAAGAAGACAACGGTTAGAACAACTGTAAGCATGCGCTTGAACGTCGTAGCTATGACCGAACGGGTAAAATTTCGCCTAGCTGCAAATTTCAATCTTTTACCGGCTAAGCTACGTGAGATGAACTATAGGTAAAAAAAACCTTCAGAAATACAGAACATCTCATTATTGAATGTATTCAAACAATAATATATCGGTTTTATTTCCGTACAAGTTCAGTATCGTTTAAAGGGCCACTTTTCGAAAATTAAATTAATATTTCAATGGAACACCGAAAAAAGATGATTGATTAAACGGCAAGAACTCTAAGACAGCTTGTCTTTCCGCGAACTGATTACCTCGCGGTGTAACATGCAGGTTATTAGAAATTTATGTAACGTTCAAACTTTTGATTATAAACCGTTTAATAAATATAAAAAAATGGAGGGTGGATGCATTAATAGGAAATATACTTACTATATTCGTTTAAGCTACACAAACTTACCGAAGGAATTGGAAATATCAAAGTCTAAGTGGTAGGAGAACTTGTTGTAATTTGAAAATTGCCTTTTTTGTAATAGTTGGAACTTGTGACAGCAGTAAGTACAGGTATTAGCGATTTTTTCAATTGTAGTCAAAACAAAACAAAATCTAACCTTTAAATACCAGAGAAAGAAGTTTTCACAACTTTTACTATAAAAAATTAATGAACCTCATGTCTTTAATCCCTGAAAGGGGCTGTGACACTTACACAGTGTTAGAAAAGGGGGTTCGAATCCTATATTGAAAATTTCTTAATAAAGATTCCCTACGTTAATTATGAAAACGTAGAAAATTCGTACAAATTAGAGTGTAAGGCCTGGTTTTAAGTCACGGCTTGCGAACAGCGCCAAAAAAGTATTACAAAAAAATTTCTGGAAAAATGTGTTCCGATACCATCTCTTGCTTTATCTAGCTAGTTTTTGGCCTGCCCGTTCTTGGCATTTCCTCAATTCCAATTCGTTATTACTTTTGGTAATCTGTGCTAATAATCCTCTTTCACTATCTAGATTGTAATGCTGTATATCCATAATAATCCGTTACTTAAACTCTTAAATGTGCTTTTGTGTTTTTCTAAGTAGGCAGATTTTGCACAGTACATTACATTTTCAACCATGCGCTCGTATATTTGTTTGCTTCTTGTATTTTTATTACTTGTTTATTTCAGCAACTTATTCTCTTCGATGCACTTTAATACCTTTAGGACTTAATTAGTTTATTCACAATTCTGGTCTTACAGCGTTTGATATGTTAACCTTCATTACACGATTCAATTGGAATTTAGGTTTTCATTACCAGGGCGTCAGTGTTTATGCCTACTGACAGATTTTGTATTCATGTTCATACAGAAGACGTTTCTAAAAATTTTGTACAACCGCTACCACATATTTTTGAGACAATAATAAAACGATTTAATCCAACTTACCTAAATACAAACTGTGCGGAGTCTTCTAAATTTTTCTGCGTGTAATTATGATAATAGTATGACCAATGTTTTGAAATTTTATGTGCATATGTTGCTCATCAAGGTTGCAGGTTAGAGCCTAGTGGGAAGATCAGATATGGTTTTCTACAATATCTTCTACATTATTTTGTTTTTCTTATTTTTGACAAAATAATCTTTTTCCGTATGCAAAATATACAAAAAATGAAGCCTCATTAAAAGTCAATACACCGACCCGTTTTCGACGTAATCCAATTTTCATGTAAACTCGATATGCAATGAAAATTGGGAAACTTTGTAGTACTTAATCCCCAGATTAAACCAACAGCATAAATTCAGGACAACACGACACTAACAAAAGTTGATATAAACATTTGTTTGCAAACGCTTAGTTTACAAAGTACAAGACAACAAATGTTTTATCTAAACACAATCTTATTTATTAATGCAAAATGGGTTGTACCTTGAATTCTAAGCGTTTGCGGACAAATGTTATATAAGCTTTTTTTGTTGTCCAGAATCTATCATGCTGGTCTCTCGAGTATATTTTATTATTTCTCTACCAAGGTCTACAGCTCAGTGACACAGTTATCCATTGATAGAGAAACAGGGAAATGAAAAATATTACGAATTATTAAAATTAAAAATTTATTACCTATAACGCCAATATGCATAAAAACAAATGAAAATATTACGAACTGTTATTCGAGATTGAAAACATAAAGTTGGTTACAAATAGATAATGTCAATCTACGATCATCTGTAAAGTCTAAAATGACATTAGACAAATAACTGTAAAATTTTTGCAAACAATAATTGGTAGTTTGAGCTATTTTACTGATATTTGTGATTGTTTGCAACTATTAGGTTGATAGGCAAATAAAAGCGGTTTTGTATACCTATTCAGCTAATATCGAAATATGCGCCATTAGAATTGACACATTATTGTCAATTAATTACAAGTGTATTTATTACGGTGGTGTAAAATTTCGGAGTACTGGAAATGATAAAATTCCTAAATGGATTTTTGTAGCAGTTACGTTGTTGAAGACCTTACTCTTTAAGAAATTATCGAAATGCTTAAACAAGTAATAATCTATTGGCGATACGTCTGGTGATTATGTTGGATAAGGCAGTGTTTGATTGCCCAATTCATTCGACTTTTGGAGGTTCAATTGTGGTCGTGCATTTTCGTGAAATAGGATTGGACCTCTTCGATTGACCACTGCGGGGACCAGATGACGCAGTTCTTGTTGTAATGATTTCGTCAAGATTCAAAAATATGTAGTGGATAATACTGAGTCAGACCAATAAACAGTTACCATAGCACAAATAAGATGGGTTTGATGGAACAATAAATGCTTTTTCCAACGAGACCAAGTTTGTTAAAATTCGTTCAGTCGTTTAGGAGTTACAGCTGCTTAGTTAAAAAAACATTGAATCACCCCCACCGTTTTACTTTAATAGATACGTCAACAAGTGTTAGACAAAAATTACTGCAATAAAGCTTAGCTTTAAAAAGCATATATTTTTTGGTACATTTATTAGGTGCATTTCAGTGAAAAATCACTTTAAAAGTTTAAGAAGGCGGTTACGCCCCCTGGCGGCCATCTTGGAAATCTGAAAATATTTTCCGTGGTCTTCTTTTGGCCACTTTAGTTATAATTTTTTTACCGCAAGTCTCTACGACGAATAGTTTCCGAGATACAGCACTTTGCATTCTGATCTGGCCACCCTGTACAGTATTCAATAAAGCACACACAACGTCTTTTTATCATCGTACCCGATCATCATCAAAATTTCGATACGTTCAGTTTCTGTTAAACGCACCGTGATTAGAAATTCGTATTTAATACAGGACACAGACTAAATTTTAATCACTTATTAATGCTACCTGTCACCGAATTGACATTACAGATTTGCATTTGTTCAATTTTAAACATTTTCCAACAATTACCTACTATTGTCTTCTATTTATCTTGCAATAAGTGTATCTGATGAGAAATGTTGCTGTGACAAAAGTAAATGTTTATGGTGATTGTTCTTGAAACTTTTATTATATAAATGTATGATATTTTTAGATGGCTGTATAGAGAATAAAAAGCACTAACTGATCGTCCCATAAAAAGTATAGGTCGCCATTTAAAAAAATGTCGATGACGTCATAGCTAAATCATATGACAATCGCCAAATTGTGGCAAATAGCTTGGTAGGAAACTTCTGTTAGAAACTTTTTTTCGTAAAGTTATTATTTAAGGCTGTAGCATCGATGTTCCTTACTTTTTATTCACCCTGTATATTTAGTGTGGGTAGGAATGAAAGTACATAAACAAATAACGTTGCACAAAGCATTCTAGATCGACACTGGAGGAATGGAAAACAGTATTCGAAAATTGAACATCAATATTCGGTTCATGAATCGAATCTGTTAACCAATTTCAGCGATGAATTATTCGCTAGTCGAATTAGCCGAATCGTGTTTCGAAGCGGATACACTGCATGCTGTGTAACACTAGCGAACCAAAGTTACAATGCAGATTGCACTTGGTCACCTACCAGTGTGATTTTTTTTACGGTTTAAATGTAATGTTTCTTTGCAGCGCCTTCTATGTCAAAATGTTCTTTTCAAAGTTGTACACAAAACTGGTTGCAAAATGTTTAATTGCACTACTGCATTCTGCTGGCTTATTTTCTGCAACTTGTCATACTTATCTAAAGTGTTAATTTTTTCTTATAAGCTACGATCACGTCTCTTTTTACATCAGCCAGTGCAAAGGATTAAAATAGAACTGAATTAGCTACTGCCAACCAACCTACAGACTGTAAACTTACAAGAGAGAGAGAGTGAGAAGTCAGTTACTACTAGAGCTTAAAAATTCAAACAAAACAAAATGCAAGCAAACAAAGTTATTGTTCGTAGGCGAAAGCAATTCTAAAAAACATTATGATATAAATCTAAGTCATGATTACTATGAACGATGTTTTTTCTATATAGTCGTATACATATATGATAACAATACTCGAAGATCACATTATGCGTGATTCCAATAAGTTGTATGCACTGTATTGCCCTTGCTGAACACGATAACTCTGAAAATTATTAGATTTACTTCAACATATTATGCTGTGGAAATATAACCAACATACAATAATATTATGCTAGAACAAATCCACCACCCTGATTGCATGCTTGTGTTTAAGGCGGTTCTGACAAGGTTTTTGCATAGATAAGTTACGTGTTCGGATCAATCAAGGAGTCGGACCATTGCAACGCTCAACAAGTTTGTTTAAGGTAATTAGTTAACATCACTTGCATTAAAATACTAATTAAGCTATTAGTTAGTTATACTAAAAGAGTATTTTCATGAATTATACAATAGCTATTTATGTAACTAGTTATGAAAAGAGTTATTTTGTATAATGAAATGGAATATTTGCAGGACGAGCGAGCGTTTATCTAATTTTGACCAAAACATAGTTTTATAATTTTCTAGTTGATCTGTCATTAAACGTCATAACTAATTTACTTAGAAATGCCATACAACATAAGTCGTATTAAATTAATAATGACAGTTTACATGCTATATTAACTGGTGATGAAATGAATTTTTCATCACTGGTTACGAAATATTTTTCATTACGTAACTAGTTACGAAAAGTAAAGCGTTTCCTAATGTCAGACAGTTCTGAAAAGTGTTACTTTATGTGTCAAAATTAGATAAAATTTATTTACATTATAATCACGTATGTAATAAATGATAAAATTAAAATTTTAAATTCAGTCCTATTAATTTTTAGTAACACAGTTAATTAATTAAATGCGCTAATGAAAATGCCATCCCTTTTATTAAAAAATTGGATATTTCAGCTCGTTATATAAATCAGAATTTTTATATCTTAAGTAGAAGGTACATTTTTTGCCACACCTAAGAGAAAAAAAATTACCTATCAGTGGAATATTACTGGTTCAAGTTGTCAAGTAGCCAACAGTATATATTTTTGAATTCCTCTCTGTTCTTAGTTTTAATGTTACAAAGTGGTGTACATGTTGAAAACAGAAGGCATTTATGATACAATGTCGTTCTCGCACTGGAAACAAAATTAATGGAATTTGTAGATACTATAAAATTGCTTTAAAGAAATAACATGATTGTCAAACAAAAAGCGTTGTCAGAAAGAAGTGAGTGAGCGACTACTTCCATTCTTCTATTGATTTGTTATACAACACTCTGCATATTTGACATTTGTTTATTTATTTAACAGCTCTTCCTTAAATATTACTTTACTGTAACACTCTGTTTCAGTATTGGAAAAGATATTTTAAGAGATGAAGTATCCACAATTTCCGCAAATAGGTTGCCAAAAATAATGTTACTGCAAATAATCACCATAGAAATGACGGAAACTGCATCTAAAGGGATGAAATACCTATGAGGATAGTTCTGACATATTCGGATTTAGTACTGGGTAGCTTCATTTTTCTTGAATTATAGACGAAAAATAGTATTCCTGCCTAGGAATAGTGAATCATATTTTTATAAAAGATAGCAGTACTGTTGAAAATAAGTAATAGGGTGTAACAAATTAGATATTTACCTATATTTGCCATTTGTTACGGGCCAATCGAGCTTTTCCGACGACCCGTAACCAGATAGATGGAAAAAGCCTACAGCTTAG
This sequence comes from Limonius californicus, assembly GCA_014611495.1. Taxonomy (NCBI): domain Eukaryota; kingdom Metazoa; phylum Arthropoda; class Insecta; order Coleoptera; family Elateridae; genus Limonius; species Limonius californicus. The sequence goes on from JABXWE010030728.1 coordinate 13,034, forward strand.
CTCAGAGGAGTAGGGGGAGTTCGTGAAAATCGCTTACGGGAGGAAATTTTTAGTCAAAATTTGTGGGCGCCACCTTCCAAATCCAGCAGATTGTAAGTCCTCGTAGAAGGCCGAGAAGCCAACAGCTTACGGGAACGGAACTTACCTTTATTGTGCCTCCTCCTATATATTTAAAGCTTGCAAAATTCTTACACAAACAAGTACAAAAGACACAATAAGAGGCAGTGAACTTTTAACACACATATAATTAAACGGTTAAAAATGACAGTACAAGAAAATGACAAGTGATAACGCTGTAAGTTTACATAATTTTAATTTTTGAACGTTCAGAAAAACTCGCCGCCACTGGTGCAACGGGATTTACGTTTTTCATACAGCTACGTATACCAGGGACGCTGAAGCTCACAAGAATAAAACAGAATATAATCCGGTAGTTTTATAATTAACAACTAACACCACATATGGCGATTGAAGGTCGTCTTTTTATTTACATGAAAGCAAAATTTGAAGTCTGCAAGGTTACGCGAGCAAAAAAAGGTTTCTTTATCACTACACAAAATCTGGATTTTTACCTTGAACGGAGTAGCGATTCAGGCACAATTTCGGGCGATTTCCAGATGTAGGAAAATACGTTGAACGACAGTAGCAGCAAAGGGACAGGCGCTGGGTTTCGAAATTAATCCGCCGAAAGGCGATCGGTCAATTCACAAAGAATTGGCTTTACCGGGGTTGAATCCAGTGTTTCCTTTAAATCCGGCAGTAGCCGATGGTCTGTTTAATACCCCTTGGTAAAACAACGAGACGAAACACACAACGGTAACCCCTCGAAAAAAAAAACCCAAAAGCCGCCCCTGCAGCATTTAACGTAATTACGGTCGCCGGTTCCCGGTGGATGGGTTCGAGCGACCGCAGATCAGCGAAGGTCTAAGGCTGACTGAATACTTAACGCGACATGAAGCTGCATCGCCCCCCAAAAGAAATTGCACCATATTACGATATGTCATGGAAAGTTCTAGAATAAGGGACACGTGAGTTCTCGGAAATGCTTAAGGTCACGCGCGAGAAAAAACAACATTCGGCAATTTTGAGCCTACAAAAAGGGAACTGTCAATATAACTCAAACTTAGAAAAACGCAAAGTAACCAAAACTGTGTTCAAAATAAAACTGCAATTAAAATAACGTTACTAATTCTTACAAAGCGGCAACCATCTTAAGAAATTAATTCATGTAAAGCGGCAAATTTTAAAATAAACATAACACATTCTTTAGTATTTCTATTAGTAAAGTAATCCCCGAACTATAAAGCCTGACCTCGATTGACAGCGCGTATTTGCATTGCTCCACCGAGGTCGCTACCACACACCAGCTCTTTCAACGTAACCTCACTTTGTGCGTTTGTGCCGTTTGTGGATTTTTAGCCTATAGTTTGAAAATTACGTTTTTTTTTTCAAGACTAAAATGTGTATTCCGTTAATGAAATACGTAAGTACGGTAGAGGTTATGTTTTAATAATTTTAACGGAAACTGAAACTTTCTTCACAGAACATCATTTTCACTGTCTGTAATCTCTACCTTTCGGTTGTTTGTGTTTGGTAACACAACCGCTTCCTAAGAAAGATATCCACGCTGATTATACTCAGCGTGTCAAATGTTGTTTCTAAATATCCTCACTGACGACTTATTGGAGAGGCCTGGTTTTATTTAGATTAATACGTTAATTCGCATTAAACCTGCGTTTATAGGGTTCGGAGAAGCGTAATTTTATAGTATAGACACCTCTGCATCCTCGAAAAATAGGAGTATGGGCGTAGAATAGTTGGACAGTACTTTTCTGAAGGTGAAAGTATGATGAACGAGTTTATTCGTTAAGAACTCAACGAAGATTTTTTTCCAGGCACTTTGACTGCAGAAAGGTACGGAGAAGACATGGCGATGAACTCAGATTTGGTTTTTTCCAACAAAGCATGTTTCGACAGACGAGTTACTAGTCGAAACAGACGAATACCTAATCCTGCCCGATCCTGAGACCTCAAGTATGCGATACCTTTCTGTGGCCTGACTTAAAGAACTCCATTTCCCAGCAGCCAATAGATGATCTGAATAAATTGCAACACAGAATTTTGGAAAAAATTACTGAAATTAATGCCCATCCGTATATGTTAATAAATGTCAGGAATGGGATTGTGTGAAGAGTTCGAGCGTGTCTGGGTGAAGGCGTAATCATTTCAGTCATTTGTTATAAATTCTGTGTTTCTTGAAATTGATTATAATCAAGTTATTATCATTTGATGTACCTATATATATTGCTATGTATTATTTATAGAAATAATTGTAATATAAATAAATGTAAATTTTGATTTATTATATCTCGGCTAGCTTAAATAAAATTTTTAATGTTGGTTACGCCCATAAAATGATTTAAACATTACAGCATACATACAATTTAAAATTCTCAGGGTTCTTCTTAAATTCGTGGCCTCGCTTAATTGACAGTTACAAAATATCATAATAATAAATTCAACACACATCAATAAAATTTCTAATAAGACTTATCTGTTTCCTTATAAATGTTGACTCCGGGTGTATAATCCAAAGTTGATGTAGCGCATTGTATATCTGCTTTGTCGAATGTTGCACCGTTGACACATTCTCCCGCTAATTTGACTATAATAGTGTCACTTGTCGAATCTGGTTGAACACATGACGACCTCGCTTGTTACTAAATCGCCCACAGTTGCAGGAAAACTCATTAAATATACACAAAATAGTAAGTACCTTCCTTCTTTTAATGCATAAATAATAGCACTTTGCATTCAATAGGCTTCCATAACTTATTTATTCCATAAATTTGGAAATGAAAACACTGTTGACTGTTCACTTCAGGTAAGTTGAATTATTTTTATAAAAAATTAAACAATTTTAAACTTGAAAATTAGCTAAACTTTTATTATTCACATTATTAAACACATCACATAAAATATTCAATCATTTTCAAATTTAGTTAGGTTACATAACCTCAACACTATTGTAAACAAACCCAGGCCCTGCCCAAGATCTGCAAAACTAGCCTTTACTACTAGCTAAACTTAAAATTGGAGCTCACAACTTATACGTGCTAACTCTTTAAACACCGAAGACAGACTCAATTCAAATTTTTACAAATTTTGGGACCTCGGCGCATATCTTCCTAATAAATGGTCCAATTAAATTACATATATAAATCATTTCAATCTACAGCTGATTTATAAAAATTTAAAATGATTAATTAAAAAGTTATAAAGTTAAATTTTAACAAACAAATATCAGATTTACAATCTAGATAATATTATGCAACTTTTAATACCAAATATAGTCGAATTTAAGATAAAAAATTTACATGTGCTTAAAAATTGCATTATTCACAAAATTTCATCAAAACGCTTCAAAATTGTTATAAACATTAATAACAATTATTAACAAACATGTAGAACCAAATTATATACCTTGTACATTCATTAAACATAGAAAAATAATCAAATAAAGAATTATAACCTTCAAATCAGATTAATACAACACTTTTTCCAATAAATATTAAATTAAATTAATTAATAATTAAGTTCAAATAAACTATAACAACCTCTTCTACACTTCTCTTTACATACAATATAATATAAATATAACCATAATATAAAAATTAAACATAAATAAATGTGGTAATACCCATCGTTACAAAATATAAATTCACCATAATAAAAGATTTTAAGTTTCAGGGCTCCTTCACACCCTTAAAACAACCAAAACAACTTCCTGCATCGCACTATGATGTCACAACTTCACTCACTAAAGAGTATCTCCTCTCAAGAATACTTTTATTACTTATAATTCTGGTACGAAGCACTTCCGAACATATTACGATACCTATTTATCTTATCAAGTATACATAAGTCAATATTTGCCAATATGATCGTATAAACATCTTCCCTTACATTATAAACAAACTAATTATTACCAATTTCAGGTACAAACATCCTCCTATCGTGAAAATACTATCCTTTTTAATATTCGTACATCATTACGAAGCCAAAAATCTCATGTAGTCATAGTTATATCATAAGACTAACATAGTATAAGTCATTATTTATAGATTAAATATCATAGCATAATATATATAAAAATATATATGCTGTTGCTAGTTTCCAGGAATTCCGCGTAGCAACTTCTTGGTCTTGGGACGGACCGGGCTGGTTGTCTTGACGACGTTTCGGCAAAGTCACGTATATGTATAACACATAATCACATAAATATATATTGTGGTGATATACCAGTGCTGATGTCTTACTTCAACAGGATTTTGTAATTTGTGTTACTTATGTTTTAATCTTACTTGGTGTATAAAATAATGACTGGCACATCAAAGCATGTAAACAGGAATGTTTATTCTATTTTTAGAATAAACGTTGGCATAGGATAAATAAGATTCCTGAAATGTTTTAATTGGCCAGATGGCAGGGTTGTCGGGGAGATGAAAAAAATAATTTGAGAGTTGTTTTTAAAAAGATAAAAAGCGGCGGATGTGTTTTGAGAAACACTGTAATCCAGCTTATATTTGAAATTCTAAATCATTTAATAACAAATGTTAATTTGGTATGGTTTATATTAAGGCATTGTAATATTATAAAGCTATTAAACTTGGACTTTGTTGGGAACTTGGAATCTTTTATATGAATACTGGTAGAGATTACGACAACGTGGTACGAAGGTGATATGAAGGTATGGAGTTATAATTATTGAGCGACCCGGAGACCCTATGAGAGCTAGACCGGTTGAGAATTGAATGACCGCTAGCTGGCGCTATTGAGATGTGTCATTACAAGTTTCGTAAAATTTGACATGAGTTATTGGAAAACAGTGGCAGGTTAGAAATCGACCGAGTAGTTTGTTTACAATAAGCGTTTTAAAAAAAGCGATTTGTTACGGGCCAAACGAGCTTTTTCGTCGACCCGCAACAGGATAGGTGGAAAAAGGCCCACAGCTTAGCTCAGAGGAGTAGGGGAGGTTCACGGAAATCGCTTAAGGGAAGTAATCTTCGTAGTTGTGTAGAGGGATGTCGAAAATTAACGAGCGCCACCTTCCAAATCACAGCTAAATGCAGGTTCTTATTGAAGGCCAAGATATCAGCAGCTTACGGGAATCGGGCTCACCTTTATTGTGCCTCCCTCCTGTTTGTAAAGCTTGCAAAGTTCATGCACACACAATACAAAATTTACAACAATAAAAGATGTAATAAATTTCAAAACAATGACAGCAAATGGTGATATTATAGTTCAATACTACAAACGGTTAAATTGAACGTTCAAGAGGCTCGCCTCCCCTGGCTTACGGCTTTTAAATTTTTCAAACAAATCTACGTGGCCAGTGGCGCCTGAGTTCACCAGAATAATACAATATATAATTACTTTTTACAATTAACCAGAAAAGAAAATGACAATCGACGACTGAAGGTCGCTTTATGTCGCATCAAAAACAAAAAGCTTCAATTACTTAAATTTTGAAAGTTAACGCGCAAAAGGTTTTTTTTT
>JABXWE010030731.1:0-21408 GCA_014611495.1 Limonius californicus
AGCATTCTTCGTACAAAGTTTTGAAGACATAAAATACTGTATTAAAAAATATTTTTATCTCGCTCTAAAGCTGGTAGACGTACATGGGGGGGGGGTTACTAATATAATTCATTTCCCTTCTATACATTTTAAAGTTTGGAATTAATTTTCTTCAGAAAAACCATTATGATATATAAAATATAATGTTATCGAAGATTCGATATTCTTGTAACAGATGAGAAGAGGGGAGGGAGGTAACGTATATTTTAAATATCTTAGAAGGCATTGTCTTTGGAATTGATTTTATTCAAAACAGGTGATAGTTGCAAATATATACAACATCTATATATTTCTAAAGTTTTACTTTTCCTATAAATCTGCATAATGTAATATGGGTTCCGGCAATGGGGGAAAAGGGAGCACTTGATATAATTATTTTGTTTGTATGTTTTTTTTTGGTTTGGGTTTTAACGTATTTCAAAACAGTAACAGTATATAAAATATTTGTATATTGAACAGTTTTAGTTCTGCCGCCAATCTAATTTGTGTCTATGTGGAAGAAAAAAGGGGGGGGTTAGATTGTATATATTTTTACAATATATATTATTATTATTAAAAAAATAATTATTATGGATAGATAACATTTAAATATTGACCGAAGTGTTGATCTTGCCGTATTTTTGTATTACACGAAATTAAACTTTTACTATATAATGTGTACTCTGCGGAAGGGGCGGGGGGGGGAGTATTTAATGTAATTATTCGTATAGTACGCCCAACGGCACATGAAAGTTCCGATTAGACCTGTTCTTGAGAATCGGATACAAAGTCAAGATTATCAGAACAAAAAAATGCTGAAATTTATATCGTGGAGGGGGGGGGCGGTATATGAAACTTCCTTTGTTGAGCATTAAGCTAGAACGTAAACAAACGCTCGTGTTTGACTCACCCGAGCGCGCTGTGATTGGTCTACGCTAGATAACGCTAATGCCTCATTACTTAAGGAGTAATTGACACTCAAAACATTTACTTTGCACTCGTAATTACCCGGTTAAGTTTGTGTACTTTTTGAGCAGTGTTTATCGGTTTTCGGAGCGTTTGTACAGTGCCTGATGGTTATTTTCCTAAAATGGAGCAAGTTGTTCCAGAAACGTGTAATCTTCTAAAAAAGAATTCCGACGGCGTGAACGTTAATTCAGAAACGCAAGGAATATTACGTAAATACACATCCGGTAAATCAACGCACCTGTCAAGCGTTTGTTTACGTTCTAGCTCAATGCTCAACAAATTAAGTTTAGTTAGGTACTTAATATCTTTGTATATGAAGATTTGTAAAAGGCCATTGTTTTCGTTGAAAACATTAATACTAAATGGGAGTATAGAATAATTAATTTTCATACGAAATTCTGATCGTTGTTTGATGGGGGGGGACAGGGGTTACTTCAAGTGCTCAATTTTAGTTTGCATAAAAATTTGAATTGGCACACAAATGAATACGGAATAATAAAATTTGTAAATGTTACAGTTTATTTTCCGATGAGAGCCTGATATTTTCCCTCTTAGAGGGGGGGGGGCGGTACTGTATTTAAATACCTAAATTAAGTCGTACTTAACTAATTGTGAATGGCCATATTATGGTACGAATTATTAACACAAAAATCGTGGGAATATTAAATCCATGCCATTTTAAACAAAATTCGATATTTACCACCCGGGGGAGGAGCAGGGGGGTTAAAGCATTTAATTAATTTTAATTGTGCGCTACCATGTAAAAAATGCCACATTATAGCTTGCAACTGTTCTTAAAAAATACAATATAAACAAGGCCACAGTATATACAGAATATAATCTTCAACCAAAATGTCATTTTGCTGACTTTTGATAGAGAAAGCTTAAATATCAAATTATTATTCTTATAATTTAAAGTTTCAAGTTGTTCTGTAATATTAAAAATTTACGAATACAAACGTAGTACGGATATTCTCATCTTCTTGTATTAAATACATTTTATTTTTTTATTTTAAAACGGAGAAAAATTGCATTTATAACATGTATTTCATCAGCCTAATGTCATTGTATTGTACTTAGCCGAGGGAGGGACCAAACAATAAATTTTAATTGTGTGCAAAGGTGGCATTGTTTTGGTGTATAAATAGTTTTGTTAACATTAAAAACACCAACGAATACAAACAAAGTAAAAGTTATGGACACATAAAATACTTTATTGTAAAACAAAATTCTAATTTTGCTGGATTTTTGCTTCAGTGGGAAGTTGAATTGACATATTAAGAAAAGAATGTGGATGACAATGTATGCAAATCAAAATAAATGTCAGTAAAAGTTTGCCGCGGAAGGCCAACGGGGTCAAAGGTGTAAAAATGGAACGTTATTTCTCAAAACTCCAAGAGTTAGGTAAATATTTCGATTTAAAATATACAAACGTTTAGACTTCCAGCTAAGGTTTCTATCAATCCTAGCAATTATTAGAAGAATTTTATACCGTTGCAAAGCTTAGTTGATGCTCTTTTCGGTGACACCAACGTTCACACATTGGAATTCCTTCAAGATATTTCAAATCCTTGGGAATGAAACGTTTTCAAACATTTAACAAAGTTTCCTCGAAACGTGAAATTGATACAATTGCAGAGCTTTCCAGAAGCATTATCTTCTTAGGAAGTGGAGTAACGATTGATTCTCTTAACTTGACCGTTGGTTCAAGTGAAAACCGAGAGAGGTTAGGTCCACTTAATGAGGATTGCCAAATTGAATCTAATTTCAATTAATTATACCAATTTTCCGCTCCGGGATCCAATTTTCCGGAAGCGTCCAACCTTACGTCCACCGGATTAAGTGTAAAAGATCCAGCCAGGATGTAGAAGTATGCAAACGGGGCTACGCCGCAGCTCTTTAAAATTCCAAGTCGGCGGTGCGTCGTTTCCGGTTTGCTCAATCCGCGCGGTAATCCGGAGTCTATGCAGTTTTTGCTGGGAAAACCTATCAAACTGAAAGTAATATTTTTATATTTCAAGGGTTGCCAAAGAAATCCAATTTTAGCGGAAAACATTCCGTTCTAAAGAACTCGATGGAAGTTTTATTAAATCCAATATTGCGCGGACCGGTGAGGTACAACAACACGAGCGAGCGGCAATTTTCCTGTTCTGGGTTTTTCTAGTGACAGACGGCGGCCGGAATTTCGTATGCGAACGGTCCGTAATGATTGGCGGTAGTATAAATCTACTACTGGCCCATTTTTGTGCATTACCGAGGTGACCACAACGGTAAACGAAACAGGTGCACTCCATTCAGAGACCAACGCCAACGGTTGTTAACTGACATTATTGGGTCTTAATCGTTAAAATGGGCACGTACGCTGGAGACAGACGCTTTCCGTTATTGTTCGTCCTTTATTGCCTCGCATCCGCGTTAGAAGAACTCATCTTTTAACAACTATTTCCAGGAAGATACAGAAAAAAGCTTCCAGCGCAAATTGACTAGTTTAGTAGCTCGTTTAGCTAATGACCGGAATTTTCTGATAATAAGATGTTTTACGCGAAATGTCGTTTCGTTGACAAAATACGGCCATAAATTAGATGGTTTGGTTGAGGTTAGTAGAAGAAGTACGAGAGGGGAGGTAGCGTCACATGAAAAGCAAAAGTTTTATAAAATATTGGAGATAACGCAAGTAGTGTTTTCCGAAATAATATGAAAATTATTTGAACTAGAGACCCTAATATTAGAGAGGTATTATCCAGAGGTAATAAAAAAAATCCCCCAATAAAATTAATTGTTTAGGCGTATCTTACGATTTTGATTTCCCAAAATGGGCTTTCATTGTCAATGTGGTAACAACAATTAGATGTACTGGGAGAAGATAGAGGGGTTAAGTCGGACCAAACTTTTAGTAGCGAATGTTTAAAGCCCTACTCAAATGTGATTACCAATCAGCAGGTAGCATGTAATCTCTGAACAATAGCGTTGGTGTATGTTGGTCTGTGGTTAGGGCCGCATTAAACTTTTTTGGCATTGGCCGTAAACAATTAACAATTTTTTCTGAATATGTTCTTGATCGCCTACCTGTAACGACCCTAACATTTGCAGCTTATCTTTAAGTCAACAGCTTAACATTCGCTACTAAAAGTTTAGTCCAACTATAGTGTAGCTGGAAAACATCGACATTCTTTGCAAGAGTAAAAATACGTAAACGTTCTTTGATATAAAATAGATTAAACAAAGGAGTGCATGACAAGAGAGGAAAGTAGAGGTGATACAATATTTTTAAAAACCTTATTTCAGGTATCTTTAAAATAAAAGGTATTAAGAAACTTCCGTTGTAAACCGACTTCTACGAACTTCTTTGGATACCAGCTGCTGCTTTTAGAAAAAAGATGCCTTAACATTATATTTATCTACATAATCTTTTTTTACCGTAGTACAATTGCAGCGGTTAGTATTGGTGGTGAGAACAGATTATGGGAGGCATTGTCACATGAACACATAATGATTTTACAACAAACCTAGTGGAGATAACAAAAATAAAGCTTAAAGCAAAAATAAATTTCAATAAAACACTAGGTATAATAACAATACTAACTAACTTGTGTGAGTTCGTTTACACTGTTAAGACGATTTATACATATTGAATTTATTATTCGCAAGGTTGCCCCAAAATCAAGCAAACGGTTTTAACAAGGATATCACCATACATAAGATGGGGAGGTAGAGTCGTTTGAAAACGTAGTGCGAACAAGATGAGGAAATTATATAGCTATTAACAAAAACGTGATTCTATAAAGGCTTGAGACTAAGCTAAATGAAAAGCATGGAGGTGCCAGAACCATAAGATTTAAAAAATCAAGGGTTTGGATGGCACATTTAAATTGTTGAGAGGATTATTGCTCAAATGACACCATAAAGTGTACGGCTTGGTTGGAAATAGCACAATAATATTAAATATGGTAGGGGAGGTAGTGCCGCTAGAAAAGCCACTAAAATTTTATAAAATAGTTTGAATAAAATAAAGGCGATGGCGTCGCTTTAAATAAAAACATAATTTAATTAAGCATTGGGACTAAGACACGTGACGATTCGTTGAGGTGATCAGGAAAACATTCCAAAAACATTTGGTAAATTAATTTGCTTGGGTTGCTAATTTACGTTCACCAACCGGTTTTATTATACATAGTAGAAGAAAATATTGCACATCGTTTCTTATTATTCGCAGTATTTCGTCGGTTTTTCCTTTTTTTTGGGAGTGATATAAAGGATATGATTTGATTGAGGACAAGGAGGAAATAATGAATTTGATGTAGTGCCGCTCAAAAATACAAAATATTATAAAACGACTGAGTTAAAATGAGGAATATACAGTTGCTAAAAAAGGTAATACTTATCACTACCGAAGGACTAAAGTATTATATGATAAAGCATCAAGGTGGTAAGGAAAAACATTGACAATGTAAAGTATCATGTGTAGACATAAGGATTTTTTTGATAACAACAAATGTGCTTCTGTGTGAAATTTGCAAAATACGTCGTTCTTGCCAGAATTCCTCTATAAATGAGATGGTTTTGAATAGTGGTAACACTCGAATTAGTCAGGGGAGGTAGTGTCGTTTGAAGAACATATCAATGCTATTATACAATAGCTAAGATAAAATTATTTAATTTATTTAGCGGTGGGACCTACATATTTCGGGACGACCTGTCTAAATCGCGAGAAAAGCATATTAAAACTAGTATAATAAAAAACGACTAGTTTGGCCAGCTCTATAAACTATTAGAAGAATATTGTTTAAAGACGTATGGCGTATGTATCGTTTGTTATTCATAGAATGTGCTATTCTTGCCCCAATTACATTATTAATAAGAAAATATGGCAGGGGAGGTAGTGTCGCTTGAAAAGACCAAATTTTCTATAATGGCAATAATAAGATCAGCAAGACGATGTTACAAAATTGAAATACTGTCGAACTCCCACACAGTGATGTTAGAAAGTACCCAAAACAAGATAACTGTGTAGAAATTTCACTATGTAGAATTCATGTTTTAAATCTCATATATTTGATAGTCGACAACATTTTACGGGATATTTTGATTATAAAACTGAATTACACACAACTTACATAAGTCGTTTTCCGCCCGAATCAAGTTCCTGATTCTGTTTTAATACGTTTTTGCGGTTTTTTGAGATTACCGACACACCTAATACCAAATATTGCTGCGATATCTTTTTGTTTGACACCTTTATCGACATCTTCCAACACCTTTAACTTGTCTCCAATATTCAAACATGTTCGTTTTGAACTGCTCAGTTCAACACCAAGATAGCAACTAACAAATGCATAGACAATGGTAGATGAACTGCATGTTAAGGGATGTGAAAACAAAAAATTATCCTAAGTGCATCCATCATTAGAATCTTGTCCATTGGCTGTACAAAGACAAACAACTTCTATAAAATTTGTGAACATTTTATTCCGCATACAAACATATGTTTATATTTGACTAAGAATAGAAAAGTTTCTGGGAAAAATACATATCAGAAATAGTATCCCATAATCTGCTCAAAATTATATACATATTTGTATACCTGAATAATATACAAGTTTGAAAGAAAAACATCACAATATGGAGGCTTTACTTCATAATTTAGACTTTTTACATGTAGTTGTGTCTAAAGGTCAAGATCCTAGTTAGAACATCATTATATGGTAAAATCATTAAATGGGGTTCACTGTATGGGAGTTCGACTGTATAGTAAAACAATGGAAGAAAGATACTCTATCATAAAGCAAGAAAGTAAAGAAGAAATATATTAGAAACACAAATACAAACCACTAGACAACTGTATGTATTGAGAGTGTGAAATAAGACAGCAGTCGCGAAAAATGTTATTATTGTGCAATTATGCAGGGACCAAATTTGGTAAAAATAAAAGATCGTGGCATGACCTGTTGAGAACTGTTGCGACATTTGTCTATACCGGGCGATAACTTCAGGTACTGAACTCAAGGGCATCTCTTTCGCACAGCATTGAACACGTGTCGATTCTAATGTAGACGTAAATCTGTATTTCAGTATTTCTTTGTGAGACACACGGTCGTGTACCTGCTTAAACCCTTTCAATTGCCTAAACAGAGATGTAAGTTGAAGGTATGCATTTACTACAGTTACTTCGCTCATCCTTTACCGAGCTACATGAAAAATAGTATAGTAGATTGGTGAACAGTATCAGGACAAATATGATGTTTTAATTTAGAACAATGAGGAAACGGATCCAGGGGAGGTAGTGTCGCTTGAAAGGCATATAGGAAAATAGAAATGCCGCTTTAAAACACTTGCGACAAATATTCCTATATTTTTTACCATCTCTAATACAAGACAAACCTGAGGCCAAACAAGCCAAATCATGAAACTTGGCTGTGAAATTAGATCGGTTCAATTTGGCAAGTGATACTCATTAGTGTCATTACTAACTGGAATAACATCTGAACTAAAATTTCCCGCTGATATTCCCAGACGAACAACAGTTAATTCAGCGAAATCAATAGGTGCGCTAATTGTTATCCATATTATTTAGAATCAGTTCCACCAGCTTCAATTATTCCATGAATTAAATTCCGTCGAAATTCAATTACAACAAAACGTGTAGAACTGCATCTGCTTTGTTTCTGGGACGCTTCATCATTAAATTAAATAAAATCAATTGATGTCGATTAAGTGCGAGACTGACAGCGCAAACTTTCTCTAGTTTATTTATGATCCTCCTCCGCTTACTGTCCCAAATAGAACAATATTGAAATAGGAAAATTTAGCAAACTAGGACGAGATTTCTTCCGAGCCGGTAACAACAATGAAAAGCCAATAAAATGCAATACAGCAGAAATGGCGTTTCAAACCAAAATTTTGCCTAGATGGGGCGGTTTGTCCTAATGAACCCGACCGCAAATCTTGTTACGTTAATTACGAAGCCAGATTTACAATGTGTAATTAACAGAGCCGATTTAATCGGCGGAATTACACCTATTTTCCGCAGCAAACGAGATTTTTAACCTCGACCACTTCTATCTCCTAGTATCCGCGGAATTGAGGTTATCTCTGCCAGAATAAATCAGTGACAAAGTGGGACAATTTGTCAAAACGATAAAAGGAAATATTAAGGATGGGAAACGCGAATTATACCGAAAGAGAAACAAGATAACGGTGGACTTATGTAGTTCACTGGGGAGACTCGTAAATCGCGTCTCTGACAAAATTGAAATATGTATGTGGTGTATCGAAAAGAAATCCCATGATATCCAAGCCGAAACAAATGAAGTACAGGCACGACAAGGACATAATTTAGCGGAAGGAAGTTTTATTAAGAAAGTTTCGATAGTTCCCCGGGGAATTCGTCACGCGAAAAGTTTCCAGACGGAAAAATAATTAAAATGGATTGAATCATATCAAAACGATTCGAACAACTTTAGTTGACGCTTAAAATGTTTTAGAATAGATATAGATTTGTTTGACCGGGTTTCAACTCAAAACCTACTAGGATTTATTAAGAATCACCTGGAAATTTGTTCCTTTGTGATGGAAATTGTCGTTCCGTCCAGACGGCAACTCCTTCCACCTTAGCACCCCCATGACGGCCTGTCTGACCCACCCCCTTGGCAATGTGTTCCTCTCAGTCTCCGCCAGGGTGCGCATTAAGCCGATTTACGGCAACAAAATTCACAACACAAGAGATTACATTTACTGTAGGCTCCTTTTCACTTGTTAACACTCAACACAAGCAAAAATAGTCATACGTAGGCTCAGTAGAACAAGACGGTGATTGAGTTTCCCATTCTGGTTGCACGCATCCTGGTGGAGCCGTGGCGCGATAGGTATGGGTTGTACGCGTCCCGGATTTTAAATTTTTATCACTTTTTGATATTTTTGGAATTTTTATGGGTCAGTGCACTCTGTATCAAACAAAATATTTGTTTAATTGTTTTTTGGATGGCGCGTGTTCAGATCGCTACAGCTGCTGTTTTTGCTTAAAGTAAATATTAAGGACACAGCATAAGCGATTGTTTGTCGAAAAGTGTGTCACACTTCACTCAAATTTTTCAAAGTTTAAGTCGGGCGATTTAAAAGTCCACTAAAATTAATAAAATTGAAGTACATCAGACGTCGTTGTCTATCGATCAAACTAGGAGATTTTCTTTCGGGTTTTCCGCGCGAACGAAAACCGACACTACGTCACCATCCAAACTGCGATTTCAAACTGACGTTTCGAAAACCGTTCAAGTCTAACCGCATGCACAGCGCACCTTTCCCCAACGAACGGACCAATAGTGTGGTGCTGGTGCACGGCGCCAGCACAGGAAGAAGTTTGGAGTTCGTACTCGTTCGCGTACGGAGCCGACGTTTCGGTTCCCAACAGTATTCGTACGACGAGAAATTCTATATCAAACGTTACGCAATCCGCTATCATTTGTTGGGACAGAAGGGTGATTTGCGAACACGCAGAGAACGTTTGGGTTTTTATTATTTAATGGACGTCTCCTCCAAGGTTCTGCTAATTTCATTGTGAATTTTGCTGGGAAAGATCGCTACTTAGAAATTACAACAACCGTAAATCCCTTGCATGTTCTTGACAAGGGTTGATTAGCCCTTTGCATCTAGTTATAAAGGATGATAACTGCAAGTTTGGACAATTTTCATGGCGGGACACAGATATCGGAGAGATTAATTTTGAGAAGCTCGAGATGAATTACACAATGACTAATTTTATTTTAGATGTCACTGTTGATTAATTGTAAATTTCAAACTTCAAACCACAAAATCGTATTCTTTGAGTGGGTTTCTTTAACTGTTTTGATTTTTAATATTGTAAAATTGTACCTGTTAAGGGAAACTACACGAAGACAAAGTCAATGAGGAATTTTAAGGCATAAAGTTGGTATTTTTACATTCATATAGATAAAAATTCAACGTTTTAACTTTCATAAAACTAAGGGAAATTTTGTTACAACCTTACTTACAAGAGGATTATATCAAAAGCTCTACAACTAAAGATAAGAACTTTGCAATGTTTAAAAATAGTCTAAAACGGATTTGTTGTTCGAGGGTTTAGAAAATACATACAAAATTTTTAAAATTATAGCAACAATGCCAACAATTGTTTTTGTAACTCAATTGAAATCTATTGCACATTTTGTTAATTTTGCACATTAAGCTTCTGCATATGTAAGAACCAATTTAAGGTCAATCAATTTTACGAATTGCACTTATGTAATCCAATGTTTAATCAACTAACATAATCATCGTAAAGAGAAATTCAATACGATTATACAAAGAATGGAAATAAAGTACAATTACCAAAAAGTCAGCAACTGTTGAAGTTAGTAATATTGTTTTGAATTATTAATTAATATGAATTTTAACAAACTCAGGCGAGAAATAATTCTCTCTCTCGTTCCGGTATCATAGGTCTTGTTGTCCCTTCCGGTTCCCAAAAGATTTCTCCAATGATTTCTATTCGTCGATACTCTTTGTTATATGTTTTTTCTATCGCTGTCTGTATTCCTTGGAGCCAGCTCTTTCTTGGTCTTCCTCTCTTTCTCCTTTCGGGGGAATGCATTGATATCCAAGCTGTTTTCCATTTCATTGCAATTTCGTCTCCATTTATACATTGATTTATTAATCATGTCAGAAGTTTGAACATCTTCTCCGTTCCACTTTTAATTAATTCGTTTGGGATTCCCCTGGTTCAGGTGCTTTTCTATTTTCTATTTTTGTCTTTACAGTTTCGTCTACTGTGCTTTGTGATATTTCTATCATTATGTAATCTGCGGTGTCTTGTTTTTTAATTTGGAATCTTGGATGCTCTTCCGTTAGTAATTCCTTATAGTGTCGTTGCCACTGTTTTTTTTTTTCGGTGATAGGACGGATCTTTATCTTTTCATTTAGTGGAGAATATAAAGTGTTTATGAATCTCCAGACTTTACTTGATCGTTTTCCTCCAAAGTACTCCACCTCCTTACATTTCGATTCCCAAGTGGTCTGTTTTTTGCCTTAACTTGTTGTTCTTTATATGCTGCCTTATCTCTTTCCTTCTTCGTGCTTAACCACCTTTAATATAAATCTTGTTTGATTTTTATTTCCTCTTCGATCTCCTCATCTTCCCAGGACATTACTTTCTGTTTCTTTCTAGATTCATACCCTACTGTCTCATATGTTGCTCGTTGGATGCATTCTTTGATGTGTTCGTATATCTCTATTCTTGTCATCTCTGTATTTTCCTGTAGTTTCTGGTCTAGCCTGTTTTGGTATAGGTAATAAGCACTTAGATATTCCAGACTCCTTAGATTGTATCTCTTTTCGGCTTGTCTTTCTGTCTTCTCCTGGATGGGTGTAATGTTTATGAGTACTTGCGGAAACACTATCTTGGATTTCACCAAGTAGCGATCCGTTCCACATGATGGCCTTCTGTACGCTCTTACATTTTCGATTTTTTTTAGAGAAATAATTAACAAATTAATATTGTTTCAATTACTAATTAAATCTTATTGTTTAAAACATCTACTGGGTGCCCTAAAATTCGCTCCATACGATTGTACTACAATTAAAAAACACCAGACATTACTTGGCTCTAAAGAGAACAATCATTGGCATATTTCAAATAAGCTACCTATTTGACCAAAATGTTTCAGTAAATAACGCGAATATGTGGCCAAATTCGTTTTTAATTACAAATACCGGGAACCACGTTAATTCAATACGTATCGAATTCGTTTGGCAAAAAATGCGTATTCTAAAATGTTTTCATATAAACTGTGCTCATAACAAAGTTATCTCATTTCAAGTAGCAAAATCACATACTGCGTGTCACATTTAGAATCCCACAAATTTTTAGCGGTTAAATTGTAAGTAACTTTAAGAATTTTAAATCCTTAATAAATGGTTTCATATAAAGTTAGCTTGCACTGAACATGTTCTGAATGACACTCAAAAGAAATATTATATATGCTTGTTATTTCCAGGACGAGGACTCCTTATAATCTTACGCTTAATTGAGTCTGTATTATAATAAGTTTCCTAGATTACACTACAATACTGTAAACAATGCAAATCCAAACATTTATTAACTACATGCACGCTAAATCAAACATCTCGTTATATCC
The DNA here is from genome assembly GCA_014611495.1 of Limonius californicus. NCBI lineage: Eukaryota > Metazoa > Arthropoda > Insecta > Coleoptera > Elateridae > Limonius > Limonius californicus. The sequence continues at coordinate 12,135 of JABXWE010030731.1, forward strand.
GATCTCATCTTAATTGATTTTAATACCTGCTGTCTGTCTATGTTGTCATGCTTTTCCTAGATACATCGATTCTCCTCAAACTCGTAGTATAGAATAGGATTGGAAGATTATCATAACGAATAATCGATCAACAATTGTAAAAAATGATTGGTTATATTGATTAATCAATCGATTCGAATCGTCCCTGTTTGATTTAACAGTACAATAAAAATAAGCGATGACAAATACCGCCTAAATTTAAAAAATTCGATGACATTTTTCTTGGCACCATGATTTCTGGCCTTCGCTTTCTCGGTATTTCAAAATTTTTCACTTAGGCTCTTGCAGATGTCCGACAGGTGAGTTCCAGTCATGACGTGTTTCGATACCTAAGCTTACAAGTTAGGGGTTGTCTAGTCTGTTGAGGATTAGAAGGTAGAATTATGAGAAAGCCCAGGTATTAAATTTGGTGCCAGAGATGGTTTACAAAACAACAATTTTAAACATAGCATGTACTTTCAAAGAAACTGAACATTTGTTTTGTTTTAATGCATATTGTGCATTTCCATAAGTACATCAATATAAAATGCTTTGAGATTTTACCTGCTATGATAAAATACCCAAAAGCGCTTTCAGATAATTTAAACCAATATTCCTCTATTTTTAAATTGAAGAATGCGATGCGTCAGTGTATTTTGCAATTCTAGAAATATCTCATTTCAATTAAGATTAGCTGTCTTAAAAGTGTAAACATAATTTAGATAAATTTATAACAAAAAAACACACATTGTTACTTAAAAAATACATAAACATGAATAATCTAACAAGATATAATCAGTGCCGCAGCGTAAAACGCGCGTCTCTACAGAAAAATCTACTGAATAATTGTTGTTTTAATAGGTTATTCTTAATATTTAAAAAATATATAAAAAAGATATATAAAAAAGGATAATTAATGAATTTATTTCTGTTATCGGGTAAAATAGGTAAGAACAGCAAACAGTTGAATAAAAACAATTAATAACTCATCAGGTATCTTGAGTACCGCTGGGTATAGTATAGATATTTCATTAAAATATCGATATTTTGCCTGGTGTCGCGTGTTGATACCAATAACTAATGTATGGAAGTATTGCATATATCGAAACTATAGATGTATGAAGGGTATTACAGTATCGAAAGTGTTGACGGTATCAAAGTAATGAAAGTGTTGAAGGACGGAAGGTATAAAAGTATCAAAAATGTTATGAAAGTATCGAAAGTGTTGAAGGTAACAAAACATCGAAAGTGTTGAAGGTAACAAAACATCGAAAGTGTTGAAGGTATCAAATCATCAAAAGCTTGGAAGCAATCAAAGTATTGAAAGTGTAGAAGGTATGAAAGTATCGAAAGTGGTGAAGCTAAAAAAATAATAAAAGTATTCAAGGTATCAAATCATCGACACTGTTGAATGCATCAAATCATCGAAAGTGTGGAAGGTATCAAAGTATTGAAAGTGTAGAAGGTATGAAAGTATCGGAAGTGTTGAAGTACGGAAGGTATAAAAGTATCAAATATGTTGAAGTTATCAAAGTATCGAAAGTGTTGAAAGTATCGAAAGTGTTGACGGTATCAAAATATCGAAATTGTGGAAGGTATCAAATCATCGACAGTGCTGAAAGTATCAAATCACCGCAAGTGTGGAAGGTATCGCACTATTGAAAGTATAGAAGGTATGAAAGTATCGAAAGTGTTGGAGGTACGAAAGTATCGAAGGTGCTGGATGTATGGAAGATGTCAATAATGTTGAAGGTATCAAAGAATCGAAGATGATGATAAGCTTTCTTTAGTTATTCTTAAATTTAACTTGACATTTTTACATTGTATTTATGTTTAAAAAAAACAATTTGAAAACTAGGATAAATCCTTATTTTTTAATAGATTACGTCCTAATAAGAAAGCTTTAAATTCGGAAAAACTCTCCATAAATCGATAGGGTTGGCAACACTGCTCCAAGTGGACATGCATGTTCTTCAGGAACTGCTACAGGAATTTGTCCAAGTAGTATACAAGACTCTCTAATCTGCACAAAGGTATCAAAAGTGTTGAAGGTATAAAAGTATCGAAGTTATCAATGTATCGAAAGTGTTGAAGCATTGACGGTGTACAACTATCGAAAGTGTTGAAGGTATGAAAGTATCGAACCTATTGAAGTATGAAAGGTATCAAACTAACGAAAGTGTTGAAGGTATCAAAGCATCGAAAATGTGGATGGTATCAAAGTATCGAAAGTGTTGAAGTATGGAAGGCATCAAAGTATCGAAAATGTGGAAGATATCAAAGTTTCGAAAGTTTTGAAGTATAGAAGGTATCAAAGTGTCGAAGGTGTTGAAGTATGGAAGGTATCAAAGTGTACAACGTTTTGAAGGTATCAAAATATCGAACGTGTTGAAGGTATCAAAACTTGGAAAGCGTGGAAGATATCAAAGTATCGAAAGTGTTGAAGTGTGGAAGGTGTCAAAGTATATAAAGTGTTGAAGGTACCAAAATATCGAAAGTATTGAAGGTATCAAAACATGGAAAGTGTGGAAGGTATCAAAGTATCGAAAATGTTGAAGTATGGAAGGCATCAAAGTATCGAAAGTGTGGAAGATATCAAAGTCTCGAAAGTTTTGAAGTATGGAAGGTATCAAAGTGTCGAAGGTGTTGAAGTATGGAAGGTATCAAAGTGTACAACGTTTTGAAGATATCAAAATATCGAACGTGTTGACGGTATCAAAACATTGAAAGTGTGGAAGGTATCAAAGTATCGAAAGTGTTGAAGTGTGGAAGGTATCAAAGTATATACAGTGTTGAAGGTACCAAAATATCGAAAATATTGAAGGTATCAAAACATGGAAAGTGTGGAAGGTATCAAACTATCGAAAGTGTGGAAGGTATCAAAGGATCGAAATTGTTGAAGTATGGAAGGTATCAAAGTGTACAAAGTGTTGAAGATATCAAAATATCGAACGTGTTGAAGGTATCAAAACATGGAAAGTGTGGAAGGTATCAAAGTAACGAAAGTGTGGAAGTGTGGAAGGTGTCAAAGTATACAAAGTGTTGAAGGTACCAAAATATCGAAAGTATTGAAGGTATCAAAACAAGGAAAGTGTGGAAGGTATCAAAGTATCGAAAATGTGGAAGGTATCAAAGGATCGAAATTGTTGTTGAAATGGAAAGTGTTGAAGGTATCAAAACATGGAAAGCGTGGAAGGTATCAAAGTATCGAACGTGTTGAAGTGTGGAAGGTATCAAAGTTCACAAAGTGTTGAAGGTACCAAAATATGGAAAGTATTAAAGGCATCAAAACATGGAAAGTGTGGAAGGTATCAAAGTCTACAAAGTGTTGAAAGTATCAAAATATTGAATGTGTTGGCGGTATCAAAACATCGAAGGTGTTGAAGGTACCAAACCATGGAAAGTGTGGATGGTTTCAAAGTATCGAAAGTGTTGAAGTATGGAAGGTATCAAGTATACAAAGTGTTGAAGGTATCAAAATATCGAAAGTGTTGAAGTTATCAAAGCATAGGAACTGTGGAAGGTATCAAAGTATCGAAAGTGTTGAAGTATGAAAAGTATTAAAGTATCGAAAGTGTGGAAGGTATCAAAGTAAATTTAATAGATCACGTTCTATTAAGGAAGATGTAAACTCGGTAAATCTTTTCATAAATCGATAGGGTTAGCAACACCGCTACAACTAGACATGCACGTTTTTCAGGGACTGAACTTGTTCCAGTACCTAGTAAAGAAAACTCCCTAATCTGCACAACTTGGTAATTTCCCGAGAAGCAGCTTCTATCGTAACAGAACTCATACGTAAATATCAAAGTTTACACCCTATCACATGTCACACTTCTGACTACATCATCTACGGCAGGAATTCTTAAACTGGGGTTCGCCAGACTATATTTGGGAGTCCGCAAATGATTCTCAAACTAAAATGTCATTTATGATTTAATTTCATTGTGAATAAGTGGACGCGACTGCCTCCCTGGACTTTCCCATACTGGAAACTATTCATATCATCTTTATTCAACAGTAGAGATATTTTCCTCAAAACGGTTGTTCAAGTGCTATCCTAAAACCTTGCCTCGTAACGAATAGACTTACAAGGCTTGTAAGAAGTCCCGCCAAATATCTGCGGTGCCCCTTAATTTCCTTTTAATATGCAACCAGGCATACTTCATTCTCTACTATATACGTCGCGCGGTCTAACTAGTACCGATCGCTGTTGCTACCGAGGTAAAATTTTCTAAGTCCCTGGAAATTATATTTTGTAGGGCATAAAAAAATCGATTTTTTTATTTTCGCGGAAAAAGATTCTTTGACGCAAACAAATAACAACCGTTAAAATAAAAAAAATATTTTTCTAAAAAAGAGGGGGGGGAGGGGGCCGGTGCGCTTACATATATCCACGAGTGTAATATTTCTTTGCATATTCATATGCTCCATTACGTACTGAGCGATTCAGTGAAAACCCCAGCTTCCTATCTTTTTTTCGTTTATTAATTAAAGGAGTTTGAAGTTTCAAACTTCCAAGCTTCGTAGAGGGCGCCACAGGAAAATTACGGAGTTCTTCAAAAAAACATATCGATAGCCCCTTGCGAGGTCTATCGACATATGAAATTTAAAAAAATTCATTGGAGCAGTTTTTGAGAAATAATTTTTTGAAAATTTCCAAAATTTTGAAAATTCGTAATTTAGGCCCCTTATAATTTTTCAAAAAACTTTTTATATCACCTCATTTTACCCTTCATATACTATTCAGAAAATAAAAATCATTTGAATCGATTCATCCGTTTTCGAGTAATTGGGCGTTAAACTCAAAATTTTCAAAAAATCATAGCGCCCTTCAGTTTAAAGCTAGCGAGTTCGGCAAAAAACTAACAGATTTGTCTTATGACCCTCTATCGTTATAAAAGTTTCAAAATTGTAATCACGAAAAAAGTGCTACCAAAAAAACATGCGTAACTTCCGCTTCCGGTTTCGGATTTTTTTGAAAAGCTTATTTTTTCGATGAGTTTTCGATACACCCCCGCATTCCAAAGCGCATCAAAATCGGAGCAATACTTTCGGCTGTAGGAGCGTCACATACGTACATACGTACATACGTGCGTACATACGTACGTACATACCCACCCACAGACAGACATTTTTTAAAAACCACTTTCTTGGGTTCCTAGAGACCCAAAACGGATATATCTGTTAAAATCTCGATTTCGAAAATTTTCATGATTTCAATACTTACCCTATACCTATAAGGTATGGGAAAGTAAAAAGGGAGATTTCGAAACAAAGTAATTAATGAAATAGAAAATTACTCTTACTACAATGTTTATTTTTTCATATCTGGCTGAAGATAAGGCAGCTCGTGTAAAACAGCCGTTGGAGTGCAATGTGGAAGTTTAAATGTGTACACTACAATTCAGTATACAGGGCGAAAATGGATATCCATACCCTACGCTTTGTATTGAAAGTATTGTCTTTGAGATTTAACGGAAATATCCGAATTCGGTATTTAGAAAACCAAAAGGGATTGTTCACTAAATGTCTCCGTGAGAATATGTTTATGTATGTGTCTACCAGAGGAGCAGAGCGATAAATAAGCTACAGAAAAACTTCGCACGTCTATTGGAGGGAACGGATAAGTAAATAAATATTTTTGTTAATATGCAGTTCACCTATGTAGAGCTCCCTGTAAATGTATTAAGTAAAACAGATTTCACTTGATATTGAACCTACTGGTAGAAGCTTGTATTCAGTTTCATTCGTAGTTGTATCAAGCTTGATTCACACTTGTCATTAACAACATTTATCAAGCTTGCTACCGGCTTCACAAATCGGTAGGTTAAATTCAAACATATTGCAACCGACAGGCTTGTATAGCAAGTTTGCCGTAAGCTTATAAAACAAGTTTACTGTAAGTTTGTCACGTGGTAACTAGGTCGCTTGTCGCTGCAAGCTTATATCAAGCTTGTATCAAACTATCTCTGCTATCTAAGCAATGATTAAGAGATATTCGTATTTTGTTACCACGAGTTGGAGAATGAAAATGGATGCACAACTTACTGTTTTTTTAATTACTCAAAAAGCTTTGGGTCCTAAATTGTGATTTAACAGGTCACTCATTGAAGACAGACTGGTTGTGATATTTTTTCCTGTTTGAGTTATGTATACCTAGACATCTGCGGCTTGCTTAAGGACTAAAGCAAATTAATAAAACAACATATTAACATTTCATTGGTCTTCTTTATTATTGAGTTTACACTAAATCAACAAAGCAAGCTTTTATTAAAACTTAAGTTGGGTATGCATATATAGCAATAAGTGGTATCCCTTCTGTTACAACCGGAAATGATATGAACTTCTGGTTTTTGCATAACTATATTTTCTATTCTGCATTTTTATTATAAATAAACTTAGTTTGTGCGTACATATTTTATTGCCACACTATCTCAAGAGGATAGACTATCCCAAGAGGATAGCCTGGCTGACTGTTCGTGCTAGTTCTTTAGCGTTACCCAGGGTGCACCACGTGGAGGCGAACTAGCCATAAGTTAATAATTATAAATAAACAGCTTTTAAATAATATGCAATATTTTTCTTGCAAAAATTATCAAGTAACAGGTCAACAATAGTTAAATTTCGAAAATGTATACAGACAAGCTGCGCCAATAATTAAAGTAGGCTTCTGTAGGTCTTTCAGACCTTCATTGCGTCATACAATTTTATCAACATCTTTAGGGCTCTCTTCTACAATTAGCTATCAATTCTTATGAAACGTGCTATTTATGCAGTTGTTTTATTTTAGTAAATTGTTGTTCGTACTATGATTCTAAGATACTATCTACAAATATCAGTATTCGTTTTTAAAACAAGTATTAAACTAATTAGTTACCTATGTAATGAATTATTTAAAGCGGTGGGTATATAAAATTGCTGAAATAATCACTTTTACCTATTCCTCTCCTGTGATAAAACGTAACACACCACAATATCGAATCCATGCCAGTACCTATTTAGTAGAGGTACTATAGACTAACAAAGTAGATGTTAGCTTTCAGCATTTTTCAGTAACTTCATTAAACATGTTATTATTGAAAATACCAACAAATCATGCAGTTTGTTCAGTTACCTATTTTTAATTATATCTGCGTGTTTGTATTCATCAATCAAACTAATAATACAAAAATATAGTACAGTTTCATGAAGTTTTGAAATAACTGCGCTCAATCAGACTTGTTAAAATATTACTGCAACCATATCTAACATACAATTTATTTTAGATTTCAATGTTACTTTTCATTCTTTTATTTATGTATTGCCTCCTGCTCAAGGAATTTCAAAGTTTAATGCATTCATTTTAAACTATTTAAATCAAACAACAAAGAACTAAACATTTCCGTTGCATAGGTATGCTGAAGAGATCCAGGAAGACTTAATAATTAAACATAATAATTTTTTATATGAATGTTGTAGCAACTATAGAAGTTTAGCGGCGGTCGGTTCATTAAAGAAAGTGTCGGTCGTTCAGAACGATGATGGATGACGTATGATTATCTGGATATCGCTATGAGCATCGCACTTGTATCGACGTCCCGGTGGTCTTCCTTGTAAACTTGGAGTTTTATTATTTTTCTAAAGTAAAAATTCGATGTACTTTTTTATTAATAACATGCCTATCGCTCATGCGGCACTACATACAAACAGTAATACTTTTTTACTTCCTCGCTGGTCAGTATTGTTTTATTTAGTTCTTTACAGCTAGATACTAAACAGGTTTCAGAGTGTCTCCGATGCATTTGCTAATGAATGTCGTAAGGTAATAATGGATATTATAACAGTATTTTCGTATCTTACCTGAAAATATGATTAATGGGAGTGGTGATGTAGAATATATTTTCTGGAATTCTAGTAATACACAATATACCATATGTGCAATATTTGTTGGTAATATACGCTAAATATAAATACCTCTTTTTCAAATATTTGTAATACAAAAATATATCAGTAGTATGTCTGCAGCATATCTTCTCCAAACATATGTGACGTATACCTGCTGTATGCAAGGTGAAAATTGACGCCTGTACATTTCAAACGAAAGTAAATTAAATTTTTTATTAACGGATAATATTAGCAAAAAAGATATTGTCAACATCTGTTGTCATAAAATGTGTTCAAATAGAGTGCAAGGTTTATCATGGACCCACGAATCCTCTGTAGCATATTTTCATTGACTAACTCCACATCAGCGTGAATACGAGCTACGAGATCTTCGGGATTCACAACATGGCCGCTATAAACGTTTGCTTTCTAATGGTCCCAGAAAAATATAAATCCAATGGATTCAAATCCGGTAATCTAGAAGGCCATGGTATGGTAGCCTCTTCCAATTCACCACTCATGGAAATTTTCATTTAAAAAATTTCTCACTTATGTTCCAGAATGTGACGGCGGACCATCATGTTGGAACCAACAATTTAATCTAACTGCTTCATCGAACAAAGTCAGCCAGCCCAAATGATTATTGACAATTGTCTTTGATAAGGTCTCTTGCGTATTAAGTGAGAATTTTCATCCTCGATTCATAGATTATGAATATTTATGATACCCGTCTCAATAAATGTGGATTCGCCACTCTGCAGAATATTTTCCTTGAAATGCGGATCATTGTTTACGCCATGCAAGAACCATCTACAATAATTGACTCGAAGCTCCCTATCCCCGTCATCCAAAACTGGAACTTTTTGAGGCCTAAATAGATGCAGACCATTTCTCCTTAATAATAATGTGAGGATTGTATAGTTTTGGTAATAGTTTGGGACGATTCAATTCGAAGGCTTGTATTTGGTTTCGTCTCAAAAATTCAAGAACTTGCTTGTATTTGGATTTAAATTACCTGTTGATACATTTTTATCATGGCCATCAGTAACAGTCATACACAAAGCATCGTGGACAATACCCGGGAACAATTATGGTAACTAAGTAGATCACGTTTTGATCACGAAGAAACCTGAAACGGACTTTTAAAATATAAGGGTTTATAGAGCTGCTAACATGGCTTCCAACCACATCCGTGTTTAATTAAACTATTACAGAAATTATCAAAACTAACAGGAAACAAATAACATAAATAAAAATCGGCAATTGAAAAACTAAACACTAAAGATGTGCAATGGAACTTCATAAACGTAATAAATCAGAAAGTAGAGGAATGAACATGGGCCATCATAAGCATTGAACAGAATTGGAGAAATATAAGAAAAGGAATAGA
>JABXWE010030732.1:0-16632 GCA_014611495.1 Limonius californicus
GCAAAAATAGCCCTATCCTTTATTTTTCAAACGAGTGGGTATATACCCAACGATATGGTATATACAGGGTGTTAATGAATTGCAGGAACAAACTTCTAGGGCTTAAAGTATACATGAAAACAAACATTTTTTGTTAATAAATGTATGATCAAAAGTGTTTCCTTTCAGAGATAGAGCTTTTCAAAGATTCTTTAAGAAGCGCCTAAATGTAGACAACTCAATTTTCTTTCTTTCTTTCTTTTCAGCCTTCTGCAATCCATTTCCGGATGTAGGCCTCCCCAATTTTTTTAATGTGGAGAAGAAGGGTAGAACATTGAAACGATTGGCAACAAATTGGGGAGGCAACTCAATTTACTACATACTATTTGTTTCCATAACGACGGAAATTAATGCAGGATAAATTAAATTAGAATTTGAAAAGTGGGAAAGAGAGGTTTATTTATCCTGTATTAATTTCCGTCGTTATGGAAACAAATAGTAGATGAAACCAGAATTGGTCTGAGATCAGATAACCATCAAATTCGGGTTTTAATAGGTCGAGGTAGACAAGCTAGACTGCCAGATCTGTTCCAAGATATAAAGGAGAAACTGTAATGTTTTGAGGAGGTGTTATGATGGGAGAAAAACTCCTTTGCGTCCCTTACGGCAGAGGTTAATGGGTCGCCGGTATATCGATTTGGTGCTAGAACCCCTAGTTAGGTTGTGGAGAGGTGCAATGGGAAATATTTTCATTTTCATGCATGATAATGCCCCTCCACATACTGGCAGAGTTGCCACAGACTTTCTGGAAACAGAAGATGTCACTGTTCTGAGATGGTCTGCCTGCTCACCTAATATTAATCCCACTGAGCATGTGTGGGACTTCATTTACAGAAGGATTAGAGCTCGAAGAGATAATCCAGGAAATGTGGATCAGTTCATTCAAGCGACTCTAGAGGAATGGGCAAACTTACCTCAAGAACAAGTTGACAATTCGATTAGAAGCATTCCCCGTCTGATTGAAGATTGTATTAGAGCTAGAGGTGGTAACGTCAATACAATCAAAAAGTAGTAATAAGCAACGGTTCAAAAAACAACCGTTTTCAAGGTACAGCCAAATTATTTACGCAGAGTAGAAGTGCAGAGTCGTATTTATCACGTCCGCAATGGAAGTGGATAAAACAACATTTGTTTGAGTTTCTGTGAGGGCCAATATTGTTATTGTTGTTGTTGGAATATGTATACCAACGCGCAAATGGCAGATATGCATTTCATGTATCGGAAGGCCAATGGTAATTCTTATGAGGTACGTCGGTTGTATGCCGAAACATTTCCGAACCGGACACTTCCGTGTGACAATTTTTTTTAAATTTGCATCAACGTTTATCCGAAGTTGGCGCATTTAAATCAAGAAACGGTGGTGGCGGTCGACCTAGTGTTATGTTCATTCAAATTGTGCCACTTTGTTTGAATTAATGTCGAACTTTAATTGCCGCTTTATAGGAATTAAAAACGTTATTTTAATTGCCATTTTTATGTTGATAACAGTTTTTGCTATTTTGTCTTTAAAGATTGATTCATAACAAGGCCAATTTTGAGTTTCTCTTTGTAGGCTAGATTTGCCGTTCAAAAATAATTCTTGGGATTCTGTGTTGATCCTCGGAAGTCACACGTGTTATTTTCATTCTGGAACATTTCGTAATGTGGTGCAATCTTTTTGGGAAATCCAGGTACCCGTTGCGTTGAGTTCTTCAATCAGTCTTCTATCTTCGTTGACTCCGGTCGCCGGTAACGAAAGTAGAGTAGGCAATAATCTTTTGGCCTAGACGGACGTTTGAGAAAAATCGGGTTATTCGCGGCTCCTCCTTGAATTCTATCGTATCGTAGATTGCTATAGGCAATTATTACCTCGACCAAGTGGATCTAATTAAAAAAAATTAGCAGTGTAAAGCCTTGTGTACGGACAATTGAATGCAATTGTTCTTTCGATCTCAGATCGGATATACGCGTATTAAACCCGTGAAGGTGTGATTGTCAGAGCTGTGGTGTGTGTTGCAATCGTCTGAAATTCCCGCAGCCCTCAACATTGGAAATAATCTAATTCCCAGGGGCGTCCCAACAAAGGTTTCGTCCCAAAGTTTTCTGAAGTCGTCTACCTTTCTTCCTTTCGGACCTGAAACTACCCTAGACTGTACCTGCATCTGGAAAACAGCCCCCAGAATTGTGCCTTCATCAAGATTCAAGGTAAAGAACTAAGTTTTTTTTGTGGTGAAAAAAAGAATAAAACCCCTTCTACGCCTAAACTTGCAAAATTCGAAGTGATTGAACCTTTTTTTTGTTTGTAATAAGAAGCGACCTTCAGTTGCCGACAGTTTTTTGTATTACCAAATGTAAAGTTGAATTATACATATATTGTGTTATTCGTGTAAGCTCAGACGCCATTGGCCACGTAGTCGTTTGGGCAAATTACGTGCGCCAACGACGGCGAGCCCCTCGGTTTAAGCGCTCAAAGTAATTATATTTGTAATATAGAGTTATTAAAATCACCTTTTGCTGTCATTCTTTTGTACTTTTGTCATTCCCAATAATCTAATTATATGTGTGTTAAAATGTGTTACTGCCTCTTTTATTATTGTGCATTCTATATTTGTGTGTGTACGAATTTTGCAAGATTTATAAACAGGAGGGAGGCACAATAAAGGTGAATCCGATTCCCGTAAGCTGTCGGCTTCTCGGCCTTCCACGAGGACCTACAATCAGCTGTATTTGGAAGGTGGCGCCCACTAATTTTAACCCACTCTGTACACAACTAGAAAGATTTCCTCCCGTAAGCGATTTCCGTGAACATCCTCTACTCCTCTGAGCTCAGCTGTAGGCCTTTTCCACCTATACGGTTCCGGGTCGACGAAAAGCTCGTTTGGCCCGTAAAACTAGATTAGTTTCTACTCCTGAAGTGAAACTTACCATTTTAAGGAGGATTGAAGAAAATCCAGGTGCCAGTACTAGAAGACTTTCTGTCGAAACAAATATGAATGCTTCCCTAATTTGGTGAACGTTACGTGAGGAGCAATTGTACCCATACCATATTCAAAGGGTACAGGCTCTTATTGTGCCTGATTATGCCGCACGTCTGGTGTTTTGCCGATGAGCACTGACAAGTGTTGCGGAAAACAAAACTTTGTTAGTGAAGTCTTATTTACTGATGAAGCTCGTTTCACAAGAAATAATATTTTTAATTTCCTCAACAGCCATGTTTGGTCAGATGAAAAACCCTTCTGCTATTATTGAATCGAATCATCAACAATGATTGTACTTTTATATAAAGTAAATGATACATGAACCAATGGGTTTGTACTTTCCTGAACCATATTTATATACATTTTTGATAAGCACCATGCAATTCTGATACACATTATTTTCGCGAAGCATGCCTACTATAAGGTTTGCCATAAATGATGCTCTCTTTATTATTATATTTATTTATTTTGGTTGATTGAAAATATTAAAATATATTTAAAGTTAATGATAAAGTATAAATTTGAAAGGTTACCAAGCATGATGATTTTGTATACAGCCTTATTTTTTTGTCGGGAGCTTTTCGTTTCAAATAAGAACGCCTAGGGGAAAAAAGACGAGATAACTCATTATGATTACTTGCCACTTCCACTAAAATTCTTAAAAAAAATGTGTTGCAAAATAAAAGACACAATTTAAAAACAAACAGAATTGCAATCGGTTATAGGACACATACACACGCGACACATAATCATAGGCCATTTAATCACGGACAGTTAAACACGCCGACACTTAATCAGATGGGCATTTAAACACATAGACATTTAAACACCGAGGCACATAATCACAAGGACATATAAACACATAGTCACATTGTGTTTGAAGTGAATTATTATCTTATTTTTATACGAAAAACGTTATAGGCATATTTTAGTTGATCGAAAACACGGTAATATATCAAACAAAATTCGTTTCCGCAGAAGAAAAGTACAGAGATCTTAACACCAGAGTAAAGCGAATAGTTGTAAGCTACGATCCGGCTAATAAAATTCTATAAGAGAGAACCTTTGCTTACGTATTTTAATTTTTTTGTATATGTATTGTAATTTTAATTTTAATTTTGTATTATATATATGTTATATATTATGTCGAACGTTGATTCTGGCTTGGGTTCGAAACCCAAGCAGAACTATGCAGATTTATAAAAACCTTGTCTGCAACCCACCACACACAATTTCCCAATTCGGCTGGCAACCGTGGGATCTTAATGCTAAAAACCTTCTCTGGAATTTCTGTCGTTTGGATTCGACGTTAAACTGTAGGTCCCCCGTGTTTCTACCTTAGCGCTGAGGAGAAACACGTGGCAGAGAAGAGGCCGATGCCCAGCAGTGGGACGGAAAGGCTGTTGATATGTTATGTATATAATTATTATTTATACTAATTAATTGCAATACAGCTCCATTTGCCATAATTTTTTTATTTTGGTTTCACTGCAGTCATATAGGAATTCAAACACAATGTTTTTATACGCCAGTGGTACTATGTGTTTATATATCCCTGTGATTATGTGCCTCAGTGTTTAAATGTCTATGTGTTTAAATGACCGTGTGATTAAGTGTCGGCGTGTTTAACTGTCCGTGATTAAATGTCCTATGATTATGTGTCGCGTGTTTATGTGTCCGGACTCGATTGCAATCGTACTTAACTTTTAATTTGGCGGTATAAATATTGTAAATCCCTGCCTTCATGAAAGTCTTTTCTTTCTCCAAATAATTTCGAATTATAATCTACAAATTTTTCACTTGCAATATTGTTATGGAGCTTTATTCTCTGGAATATGTTCAGAAACCATTCGCATTTTCTTATCATTATCTCTCCTATCTATTTTCTCAGAAAGTGGGAAATGCCTTTTACATCTATCTCTTGCACTTTTTCTACAGTTTCCGAAGTATCCTAGATGAGTTGTTCAACGAAATCTTAATGATCTACCGTAGAGGTCAGTTGATTATCAGTTTCATTTATTTCTCCTTGAAATTTTCAGTACTATTTTCCATCATTTGTAACAAGATCTTCGATACTTTGGCGATTTGATAGATATTATTGGACATCCTGTAGAAACTACCATCCGTTTTGAGCGTATGATTCATAAATTTGTATAACTGATACATGTCTTTCTTAAAAAGCTATAAGATCTATGTTATCATAGTTAAATGTATACGAAGAAGGGGGTCCTCCTTATCACATTTATTTTCTTTTACCCTTCGCTCTCAGAAATTTGTATTTTTTTTATTTACCTAGTCATTTTGAGAACATTTTTGGTGTTTCAGTCTGTATAGGTAAAATTTTCTTCTGATAAAAACCGAAACTATGTTTGCAAGATGAGAAGTCCTCAACTGATGAAGTGGTCACTCTCGCTTTGAGTCTTTTAACGGGAAAATTTCCTCTTTTCCTCACATTTGAATACTCGATTCTTTTTTCATTTGGATTCTTTACAGACAGTATGAATTACTAGTGAAGATTAAATTTTCAACGGTATAAACCTTTGTCGTAGATTTTAACTAGATATTACGTAAGGTACATATATTTATTTCAATGAAAGCTGTATGAATTAATGGTTCCATTATAATCGTCAGCGCAAAGGAAACGCTGGATACTAGGCAAGTTAACATAAATGCAAAACATAACAACAAATTACGGTTCACGGAAGAGATAAGGACGCTAGCAGCCGAGAAGAGAAAAGCCTATTTGAAATTTAAAAATTACACAACACCGGAGGAATAACGAGAATATGTCCAGAAGAGAAATCTAGTAAATTCTAGAATACAAGGGATAAAGAAGGAATTCCAGAACGAATTTACTAAACTCGTTCAGCATGACTTGTACAGTAAACAAAAAAGCCATGAGCATGCTAAGAAACAGGAGAAAGTCAAGTAACGAGTACGCACAAACAAGCCCCCAAAAATTATAATATTATGTTTACGTTACAAATTACTGTTAACTAGAATAAAAAACCTGAAAAACAATAAATCTCCAAGTACAGATCATGTAAAAACTGAAATGATTAAGTACGGCGGAAAAATGCTAGCAAATGAACTAACCTCCTTCTACAAGAAATACTTCACAGAGGGACTAGACCCACATAATGCCGAACAAATATAGTAATTCCGGTGGAAAAGGAAAAGAAAACAAACCCCAATATCTGCCGGGGTATATGTCTATTCAGCAATATTCTAAAATTGCTGACCAATATTATATCAGAAGAAATAATAAAACACACAGGAATAAGTGAGGTACATCAAGGTTTACGTCAGAATTGATCTACAATTGCCGCAATATATATTCTTCGCCAACTGATAGAAAAGATTATCGAATGCGATAAAGCAACAAACCTCTGCTTCATCGATATGATACAGGCGTTTGACAAAGTAAACCAAAACGACGTGCTGGATATTCCAAACGCAAAACAAATTTCTACAAAGATAACTAAAACCATTATTGAATTAAACTCAAAGTGCACAACCTGAATAAATAGGAATGGGGAATTAACCGAACCAGCATCTATATTCGCTGGAGTAAGACAAGGAGACAGCCTTAGTCTAATATTGTTCGATATCGTTCAAGATATAATTATAGAAGCTTTTAAAACAGTAAATGCGGGATGTAGTCGGGGTGTCGTCTTATTTGACGGGTGCGAAGTCAGCAGTCAGGTAAAATATCCGGTTAAACTAAGATGAGCGGCCACGTGCTCAAGAAACCAGTGACCAAAAACAAAAGTACAATAATTAAACCTCTTTGCTGTTAACTAAAAATCAACATTTATTCACCAATATTTTACATGTTTAATCTCAATATTCTTAACATAAATCAAAGACAAGACAGCTTGAAGATTATTATTGCATCTAATTTGCACGAGAAGTTCAATTTTATTTTTAAATATTTGAATTTAAATAAGAGTTAGTCAAATATTAAAATAATTATATTTCTACTGAAATACTAATAACTAAAAATGCAGTGTTAATTATGTATTTGAGATAATTTGAACAGTAACATTATAAATCACCTGTTTTGGAACCACTGAACACTGTAAGTGCTATTGCTTTTCGTTTCACAAGTCATAAACGTTAGAGCGGCAATCTGCAAGACTTGCGCTTGCTCTATTAGCCTATACGAACTAAAGAGCCAGAAAGAGAACAATATAACTATACAAGTGTTGTAGTGGTTCGTACTGCAAAGGGCCACCCGTCGAATAAGATGACACCCGAATATACAGATATAGGAAACATTATGAAGATTATCTACTATGCTGATGATGCGGTATGCATCGCAGAAAATGAAGACGACTTGCAGCGTCTCCTATACAAATGTAAAACAACATTGGAAAATTTGAACGTGAAGATATCGATTAATAAAACTTAATGGATGACAATATCAAAGGAGTCCCTACGTTGCATGCTCGTTATAGACGGACAAATTATTAACTAAGTTATGAACTTTAATTACCTTGGCATTAACACATCAACTAGCAGAAATCAGTGCAAGAAATGCGATCTTCGGGTATCAAAGCAGCCGCACTACCGGGCTGCCTAAAGGACATTATCTGGAAGAGTAAACATACGACACGTGAGAGTAAAACACGCTTTTACAAAACCTGTGACACACCTCCCTCTTGCAATCAAAAATATCAAATTTGAAGTTTTCTGTACAATCACTGGGGAATGACACATGTATAGTAAATCTAAAAACCATACTTGCTTTAGTTTTACTATGTTTGGGTATTGTAAGCCAGGTATTATAGAGAAATGACCATTACAGTTGTCGGGAACAGAAAAAAAGTCTATTTCTTTTTACATTTACTATAAAATTATCGTTTCCTCAAAAGAGTGTTTCTATTACAGTAAAACTTAGGCCCCCAAACATTATATCTATTCGCATACAGGCAATCCGAAAAGACAGCGTATAGAGAGCAGACGCAAGAAAGCGCACCTACACTTTCTTTATTCCGGGTTGGTGCATAATCAGGGTCCGCTAATTCCGTTTATTTCTCACGAAACTGCACTAGATACATGTACAAAACCACAGAAATACGGGGAATGCACAGGGATATCTGGCATGAAAATATACAAACAAAACCGACTACAGCGCCACCATCGCACGATGCGGAATAAGTTGGAGCTCAAGTCTGGGGATTCACACAAAACTGAGCCATTTTCATATTTATTCCATACATGTTAGAGGTTGGTATGAAGCGATTTGTAAGGGTTTGCCACCCTGAACCACATGTGTGCGTCAGGTTTGCCTAGCTGGTTCAAGATGCTTGCTCGCAAACATACATTTGGTTTAGAATGGTAAGAGACCGCTGTATATATATTATATAGATTGATAAAAAAAATTAAAACAAAATTAAACTTTATAGATTTGACCAGCTTGCATTCCGCAATCATATCTTTGTTTAAATTTTATTTTTATATATGTAAGGTAAGTTTGGCGCCAGGTGACAACTTTAAAAAACTGGTCGTCAAAATATGTAAATTGAAATACCACGGCCAAACTGTAGAACATAAGTAACTCTATCTCAGGAGTCGGTTCAGTTACGCTTTACCATTATATTAGAAAGTGGACATTTTATACAATCTACCAGTAAGCAGCTAACTTCAGTTGGGACCTAACACGTCATAGTCGTATGCAATCTTTTAACTTGGTAAATGCCTATAAAAGCTCTGTGTAAATTTAAATAGGTTTAATTATTATTTTCTGCTGTATTTGGACTTTAGAACACTCGTGCTTCTTGCTAAGGTATGTGTAATAAGTTTACCTTTCTGATATAAGCTCTGCGTCCAAATAATTATTATCTTCTTAGAAAGTCCTTGACCCCAAATGTTACTTGAAACTGGGCTGCGACCAAATCTTGTAGCGTGAAACAACGACCAAATCGACAAATTCCATACAGGAAACACTTAATTCAATATTAATTGGTAAGTAATAATACCTTACCCTTTTTATTAATGACACTCGTGTTTATACTTGACAATAAACTTTTACTTTAATAAAAATCAACAATGCTTTTAATTAATTTTTAAATTTTTAGGAACACAACAAAACTGCGTGCATCTTCGCCAAAATTCCAAATGCCGCTCCTTTTACATTGTTTTGTTAACAACTATCTTAGCAACTAACAAAATTATACAGTAACGATGCTAAAAAATACTAAAATTGCAGTACTGGCACTTGGATCTAAATACAATTTTAAAATTAATATTTTGACAGGTAAAATAATTTTATAAAAAGGTTCATATCTTAACGGCGTCACTATTTATCCAAGTTCTGATTTCAGAAATGCAATGTCCATGTCCGTAAGCTGCCTATTACACACTCTTCGTAGTTAACAGTTATCAAATATACATCTTCACAAAATGTTCCGATTAATGCTGCATACTTCCATGTGAATTAAACAAATCCAGAGCTACCCAAGCTTTTGGCATGTTGTAGTATCCTCTATTATATTTATTGAATATAGAATACTTTTAAATTAGTGTTTTTGATAATCCTTTCTCTTTGTGACAGGTATATGCAAAATACGAACTTGGCAGTGCTTCAGACCAAGCAAGAAGTTATCTGCGTCTTGGTCTGCCCTTTTTTAATGCCTACAATGGAACCGAATTCCAAGATATCAACCAACTGTACTAGCATCCTCTATAAAAAGAATAGGCAATACAGATCAATAACAGTATGAATCTTTTACCATATAAGTCATCTACCTTACAACATCTTAGGCCAAGTCCCCATCACCACCAACCCCATAATTGTAAACAACAAAGTAATTTGAAAGGTTTTCTTGGTCTTCGTAGAATCTGACTTTTTTTGTAATTCTGTCGGTTTGTTTTTGAGAAATGGTATTTTGAAGTTCCGAATGCGTATGGATAACACAAAATAAAAAAACTCAAAGAAGTGTAGAGGTTATTTTATTAAATGTTCAACAAAACAAATTAACCCAATTTTTGTTTTCGAATGTCAAGAATTAACAATGTGACTTCTTGTAGAAAGTCTGAATTGTTTTCATTTTAGATAGTAACTAAAAAGATAAACGTTTGTTCTGTTTGTTTAAGGTCCCGTGGAGTGGCCAGCCAAGCCACCTGATCTCACCCCACAAGATTTCTTTCTGTACGGCCACCTAAAAACTGAAACCAAATTCTTAGGAAGAATTCAAACCCAGATTAATCAGGGCTGTCGTTCATTCAATATTTTTAATAATGAAATTGCTTCGAAAATCGATTGTACTATTACATGAAAGATGATGGTAGCCACTATCAACATTTAATAAAATAACTTGAATACTTTTTCAAAAATTATTAATTAATATTTCGCATACGCATCCAAAACTTCAGAAGGGTATTTCTCAAAAACGAACCAACAGAAATGCAAACAATTTTCAGATTTTGCAAAAACCAGAAAAACCTTTCAAAGGAAATATCACTCGACGTCCCTTGACATTTAAATTTTGGTGAGGGGGTGCTCGGAGATAAGGGGATGAAAACAGCAGATGATTTACATGGTTCATATGCTATTGTTCACATGTATAGCCGGTTTTTTATTATTTAATCATTTACAAAGTTATTCAGGGCTGACTGCTTTAGTTGGGACATCCTGTATGTACATTCTTAGAAGTAGAAATTAGGGTACGGCTTCATTTTCTTTGTGACTGGAGGGCCACCCACTCAAATAACTATTTAGACTATCAAGTCTATGATACACTTTCGGTTTACCGCGTTGTCATTTGTGAGTAACACCCAGCATAATGAGATAAGGTTCAACCAGTCACTTGATGGTATTATTCCCATATGACAACGACGTTTAAGTCAAAAATTAACCTAAGTCTTAGCAACTCAAGAAAGCTTTCATCTATATACATATAATATGACTTATTTGGGTCATCCTGTATTACGTGCTCTCCAACAAATTGGCACACAAACAACCTCCTTAACACAAACATAAGATTCTAGAAAAAAGTCAAACTCACCCCTTTATTCTCCAAATTAATGGGATGTAGGTCAATGTACTGAGGAGGTACGGGTCTCGAAATTGCGTCCTTCTCACCCACGTAATGATGACTCCTCTGCGATTTGTCATCTCCATCCTTCAGTTGCAAATCGGTGCTACCTTTGCGATGAAGATCTTTTTCCTTATGCTGCCCATTTTTCTCCTTGGAGTGCCCATCCTTCTCTTTATGGTGTCCATCTTTATCTTTATGGTGTCCATTCTTATCCTTTCCTTTATGATGGTCATCTCTTTCATAGACAAGAGCATGCCCTTCAGAATCCCTATGGATCCCTTGCGCGTCTATGAAATGTAACTGATAGGTATGGGGTATTCCATGGGAGTCAACGTAAAGCCCCGAGTCCTCGGAATGGCTACGGCTCTCCCTTAGCTGCCCATTATGATGCCCCTTGGAGTGGTGCCCGTGATCCTTACTGGGAGTGAGCTTGGAGAAGTCGTCGAAGTGGCCACATGGGTGGTGCTGGTGCTCCTTCGGGAGCACGGGAAACTCGCGTGGGTGCCCCTGGTGCTTCTGTACATCCTTGAGGTGGCTCGCCAAGTCCTCCTGGTGCATTTTATGGTGGCTGAGGGTCTCTTTGTGGTGTTCCTTCAACTTGGCCTCTTTATCCTTGTGGTGGTGCGGAACGTGATGGTGCGAGGCCTCCATCAGCGTGGGCTGAATGTGGGTTACGAATTGCGCCATTTTGACAAATTAACACGAAATTGTTTGTTTTGTTTACATTGGCCACTTAATTATTGTCACTGGAAAAAAATGCAGCGAACGCACGGCGATCATGGAATGGTAAACATTCACCCCGTCCACATGATCACAAAATTGAAACCGGTAAAGGGGAGCGCTCCACCGATAGCAGTTCGCTAAACCATTCTGGTCCAAGAACTCCAGAGGATTATGTGTTTCCCTCTTTCTCCGGGGGAAGCAAATATCGAGGATTCGCAGGGCGGCACGTAATCGATACATGGGAACGCCGGGGTGGCATCTTGGACGCCCGATGCCACCCTGCACGCTCTAAACTTTCTTCTCCACCCTCTACTCACGCTGCCTGGGATTTGGACATGCGTGGTTTTATTTTGATTTTGTTTGTTTTGTGTTTCCGCTCGTTCGCGAAAATTAATTTTCTATGTAATTATTTTGTGTCTTCATTAACGCCAATCCGGTTTATTACACCTGGCAGGCGTAGAATGGGATGCGTTGATTGGATTTGATCATACTTTAAGAAAAAGGGGACAGGTGCTGTGATTAGGGGTTGCGGGCTATTTCCCGAATTGTTAATGACTAATTGATTCTAGTTGTTCGTGCTATCGCTGCTAGCGAGTAGCACACACCTGTGAATTTGATAAGTCTGGAGAAATTCTGGGGAACACTCAGCAGGTGTTTTATTGAGCTCTTCTAGTCTGTGATTATGTTTATGCGCGGTTAATAATTAAATGGTAATTAAAAAGGGAATTACGCTTACAAGGCTTTTGAGGAATGCCTTGCAATTCAGGAGTTAATCTAAAATGTTTGTAAACCCACGGAATTATGTTTGATTTTTCAAAACATTCAGGTACTGGAGATTCCTTTTTTATAATATGGGAAATCCGTAAAAACCCAGCGTTTAAAATGAACCGATTTTTAAAAGTTTATCATTGTGTAGTGGAAACCAGAGATTTTCAAGGTTAGGAACGAAAACACTTTTTATTTTTGTAATGAGTTAGACCAGTAGATTTATTTTTACTTTTGAGAATGTATGGCATTTACGTTTAGCAAACTCTTCAGTGATAATTTTTTAAGTTTTATGAATTTTAAGTATTAAAACAAGTGAAAAAACTTGAAGGTTTCACATTTCTGGTACGTAAGAAACCAATAGAACTGGATTGGATATTAGGATCTTTGAGACTAGAAATAACAGGAAACACATAAACTCCCAGCTTTTAGATTAAAATAAAAAAGCAATCACAAGAATTCTTTGTCTTGAAGAAACCCACAAAAGTCTATTAAATGAAATGAAAAACATCACATTGAACTTTTCAAGACTACCCATTTCAAAGAATTTTTGAAATTATTTTATGAAAATTAAACTGGCCTGTCTTTCGAAATTGGCAATGAAAATAATTTTCTAATTTTACGATTTTTGCAACAAAAGCTTCTCTAACTTTTGTATACTTTCTAGTACTAAAAATTAAATCGCTTTTTAATGAAAACGTAGTTAATAATTCAAAACAATAAAAATTTTTGATTAAATTATATTGTCAACTAATTACAGAGGTAGCTGTTAACAATTTTTGCTGTAATGACGAATATTCAAAGGGTTGCAAGTACTCTGTGAATAACAAGCAAAATGAAGAGGAAAATCGCAGTAAATCTGATGATGGCAAAAGGGTGAGGATGAAAATATTGATTTAGTGTCATTCCTGTTGAACACAGCATTCAGGACTTGTAACTGAAAATTTGACGGCTTGAAATGGAAATAATATAGTAGAGGAGGGTTTACATGCCACAGAAGGGCTCAATGTTCGATTTTAATATCAAAAAATGGAAAATCTATAAAACCCGACACAGAACAAAAAGTTAAATAAATCAGTAACGTCAAATTAAATATTTAGAGTTTCTCTACAAAATAACATTGATTTTAACAGCCAGAATAATACTGCTGCTAAGCATAATCACCATCACAGGACCGAAAATAATATTACAGTTATGTTATCCACTTGTTTTATGTGTTTTGCGTGCACCGCGTTCTATGACTGTTATTATACAAGATTGGTGTACATATTACCGCGAATAAACTATCACATGGAGAGTTAGAGGTTGTTTCGTAATTCGCAATACAAAAGTGTAATTATTTGAAGTTTCAGGCTTTCAAAGTCATATCTGCGCGCTTAGACAGCGTCGTCGTTGAATTCATTGCTGCTGACGATTCGCTAACCGTTGCAGGTATCATTATCAAAGCGTAATGTATGCTCGTTAGAATCAAATATGTTAATTCAATGAATTAAGATAATATATGTCATTTATTAATGCTAGTGCTACTATTTGTTGGGCGGGCGGTTTTAGGCTTTTGGTATCTTCAGTCCTGGATCTTCTCTGCTTCTTCTGGGTTGATAACGTCCTGGTGGATTGCTTCTGATGGCTGGTTGACGGGTTTGCTTCTTGGTGCCTGGTATGGTGGGTATGGACTATGGGGGTATGGTGGGTATGAGGGTATGGTATTAGTCGCTTCTGGCTTTGATGTTTCCGGAATATCCGAAATTAGTAGGATTAAGCGTAGTATGTGTTTCGTGTTTACCTTGTTTCTAGTACCACCACGGCAATGAACTTATCTGGGAGGTCTGTAAATATGGAGAAAAGGAGGGCAATCGGGAGATGTTTGAGCTTCCTTCGAGGTTTTTGAGGATGCGCTTTACAAAAACGAAGTTACAATTTAGGGGGTTGTGCGTAGTTTGAAGGTTTCTATGGTGATAGGAATATCTGTTGAAGTTCCAAAAGATAGTCATTGATTGGAGTGGTTTATGTGTCAATGTTGACTTGAATACTGGGATGTTCTCGCTAAAGGCGTAAAATGCGCCGGAGAATTTGCCTTTCACATGCAGCGATTTAATGGAGGAGATGTGATAATCGAAGGCGGGACCCATAAAAGTGTTATACGTGTGAATAAGGGTGCGGGTATTGGAGCCTTGGACGCGGCCTTGGATGCGTCAGAGAAGGCTGGAACGATTGCTTTTTCATGGTTTCTCGGATATCGAGGTTCCGGGCACATTAAAAGGTACTACCAAGGTATGGGGCTTAGTTTGAATGAGGGATTTGCTGATTGTGTGGAGAACTGTTAGTATCGGAATATCTGGAATTTCTGGAGGAATTTGGATGACGAAATAGGATGAGTGGTGATTTGTCAGCGTTGAGCTTTATTTTCCGCCGGCTGATGCTGCTGAGGGCTATTTGGATTTCATGGGATATTTTTTGAGTGGTCCAGATGATGGTGTTATCCGCCAAATGTCTTATTTCGGCACGAGTGGAATTTGTAATTGGAAAATCGTAAGGGTATAATAGGCGAAAGAGTGCGGATCGAAGAGGGACGCCTTAACGAAGGTTGATTGGTGGGACAATGTATTGTAGGTTTTAACTTTGCAGGAGCGGTTGGTGAGAAGTGTACTGGACTAGCTAGATACGTTTATTCATAAAAACTTAAATATTACATGATATTTTTCCTGTTGTCTAACTTAATGTATTATATGGGCTCTAGCATTTGGTCCTCTTCAGCCCAGGACATCCTTCCTTCTTGCGAGACCTTGCTTTGATTTGTTGGTAGTGGAGTTGGGGATTTTACTTCCTTTGGTTGGTTTGCTGTTGGGGTGGCGGGTTGGATCCTCCTTTGGTGGTGTCTTCTATGGTATCTGGGAAAGAGGTGTAGTGTTGCCTATAATGGCTCGGGGTTCACAATGCTCATCGCATTGGGAGAGGGGTACCTTCAACAAGCTCGAGGAGGTCGTCTGGGAGATCTGGATATAGACTTGATAAGAGGATTGTTGTGGGGTGCTTGAGCTTTCGTTGGAGTTTCCTGGGGATTCGGTTGCTACGTTTAGGAAAAATACGGAGGGTCGCTTGGGCTATGGGATTGTTTCCGTTTAGGGTGCGGGTGATGTAGGATTTTTGCAGTTTCTGAAGACGGTAGCAGATGGGGGTGTTGCCTGGGTTTTCATGGATTAGAATAGTGTGGTATTGGAATCCGAGTTATAAATTTGACAGAAAATTTGACTTTCGCATTTGCGTATTTTTTCTACTGCATGGGGCGGTAGGGAGGCATAGATGGGGGCTCGGTATTCAGTTACTGGGCAGATGAAGGTATTATAAGTGTGGTGGAGGGTGCGAGAATTGGATCCTTGAAAGCGGCCTTGGATTCGCCGGAGAAGGTTGGAGCGGTTATGAACCTTTTTGAGGGTTTCTCGGAGGTCATGTTGAAGTGAGCAGGTATAGGAGAAGGCGATACCGAGATATTTTACTTGGTTTGAGAGGGGAATAGGCTGGTTATTGATGGTTAGATTTATGAGATGGGGATCGAAACGTGGATTCTTGAACATGTTGGGGTGCCTGAATAGAACAGATGAGGACTTGTTTGCATTTAGTTCCATCCGCCACTTGCAGGTCCAAGTGTGGATTCTGTTGAGGGCTATTTGTATTTCACGGGAGGCTAATACGGAAGTGCGTTTGGAGGACCAGATGGCGATATCGGCGAAAAGCCTGGTTTCAATTCGGGCTAGATCTGTGACGTGGGAATAGATGGCATAGAGGAGGGGGGAGAAAACTGCTCCTTGAGAGACGCCGAAGTGGAAGTGAACGGGGAAAGAAAATGAATTTTGGACTTTAACTTTACAGGAGCAGTTGTTTAGAAATGTCCACAAGCTTGATGAAGGCGGGATTGAGATTGAGGGCGATTAATTTGTGGCTGCGACCGTCGTGCCAGACCTTATCGAATTAATGCTCTATGTCAAGAAAAACGGCGAGCGTGCACCAGTTCTGGTTGGCATTTTTGGTCGAGTCGGTGTGAAGTTCAATGATTGGGTTTATGGTGGATCGACGGGGTCGAAAGCCCAATTCTTCGGGGGGGGGGG
>JABXWE010030736.1:0-21508 GCA_014611495.1 Limonius californicus
CGACTCCGACTCCGATTCCGACTCCGGCTTCGACTCAGACTCCGGTTCCGACTCCGATAAAATTAAATACATTTTATGATGTGTGTGATAGTTCAATATTTGAGTCAAATCTAAAATTCAAATGAGTCCAAATTTGTATTCTACTAAAAACAGGAATAAAATATAAACGTAGACTCGAAATCGGAGTCGGTACATTATTTTCCGACTCCGACTCCGACTCGGACTCCGACTCCGACTCCGACTACGACCCCGACTCCGACTCCGACTCCAACTCCGACTTCGACTCCGACTCCGGTTTCGACTCTGGCTACGACTCAGACTCCGGCTACGACTCCGACAAAACTAAATACATTTTATGATGTGTGTGATGGTTCAATATTTGAGTCAAAACTCAAACTCAAATGAGTCAAAATTTGTGTTCTACTAAAAACAGAAATAAAATGTAAACGTGGACTCGAAGTCGGAGGCGGTACGTTATTTTCCGACTCCGACTCTACTGATAAAAAAATCCTCCTGAACTCCGACTTCACCACACGACTCCGACTCCACAGCCCTGGTCAGCATTAAGCTCAGGATTAAACTACACACTCAGTAGTTTGGTCGGTATACAGAGTGTTTAAAAATAATTCAGACAACTTATCCACGTATATTATTCATCAAACCAAAGGAAAGGATCTAAACCAACATATGTCTACAAACCACTGTTTAATCGGGCTATTTATTTGCTTTGAAAATACTAAATTTAATTTATTATTATTTGTTTGATGTACACTAATGTATATGTACCGTATCCAACGGGTACAAGGCCTTACTGCTTCTTATTATATTTCAAAGATGGTGTTTTGCAAATTCATACTGAGGGAGATTGCAGAAAATTCGAAACTATTCATGTAAAGTGTAAAAATGTCGATCTTTGGAAGCATTATTATACACAGAGCCTTGATTTATTATTCCACTGTCCTTTTTTATCTCTTCGGGTTCTTTTTTAAGTTTTACTTTACTTCGGTATAGCTCTGTAGTTTTTCTCTGTTAGTCGTTATTTCCCTTTCCTTATTTCTAAGTTTTAGTATTTCCTTTCTGCCAGGTCTTAACTGTGTCCTTAAAACGCTTAAACCCTTGTTTTCTTCTATTGTGTTTTTAACGTGTTCGTTGTTATAGTTTCTTAAGTCTTTCTTTATATTTTTGATATCCCCTTGTTTTCTCATTTCTTGTTTATCTATATTTTCTTGCCTACTTAATGATTTCCTTGTAATCATTACTTGTCTCGTACGTTGGCTTAGTTTTTGGTCTCTTTTTTGGTTTTTGCAGCATTTTTTGTTGCTTCAAGAATGGCGTCTGTAATTTGTTTTTTTAAGTCTTCAGTGTTTTGCTAGACCGTATTTGTTGTTATGTTTTTGTTAATTTCTTCTTGGTACTCTTCGAGGTTAATTGGTTTCTGCCAAAATAGTTTAGCTTTATGCATTGTTAATCTGCATCTTTCCTTGCCGATATTAATTTTCACTGAGGCTCTTACCATACCGTGATCACTTCCTACATTGAATTGATTTAAAACTGCCACGTCTGTTACAATGGCTCTTTTATTTGCTATGATGAAATTTATTTCATTTTTATGGTTACGTCAGAATTTATCCATGTTCATCGTCGGCTTGGTTTCTTATAGTAAAAGCTGCTCAATAGATATAGGCTGTTTGATAATAGGAAATTTAATAGCATTTCTCCACGTTCGTTTCTCAAACCACTTCAGCAGTTTCCTAAGGATAGTTCAACATCATCTGATTTGGTACCAATTTTGGCATTGAAATCTCCGCATATTATAGTAAAATGCGTGCGTATCTCTTCCATAGCCTTTTGGAAGTCACTATATAGTATATCTATTTCTTCATCAGGACTTGCTGCTGTAGGTGCATAGACTTGGATTACTCCCAAGCTGTAACGTTTGTTTAGTTTCAAAACTAAGTAAACATTACTTGTGGATAAACTTTAAACACATGTAACATTTTCTGTGTGTTTTTTTGTTAATCATGAAACCAATTCCTCTTAAATCTTTGTCTTTTTTCTCCTGCATGATATAGTGCGCGACCTGATTTAAGATTGTCCAGCCTTCGCCTTTCTGGCGAACTTCACATAGTCCGACAATATCCCAGCTATTTTTTGCTAGTTCTTCTTCTAGCTCCAACAGTTTATTATCTGATGATAATGTTCGGACATTATACGTTGCGATTTTTAGTTACTGATTATTCCCTTGATGATATGGTTTGTTTTCAAATTTTTGCCCTCCCAGAATCCGTAGGGCTGACCGAATTTTCGGTGTGAAATTCTGGAGAGATTGTCCTACTCACCTGGGGTAGTACTGTTTTAGAATTTGACATATCACAGGTTTACATAGCACTCTTTAAATAAACAATACATATAAAAAAAGCTTCGTCACTATCGGGAAACTTAATTTTTATTTATCATTTTACAATCTTCACTGAATGTACATTGTACATAAAACATAACATTTAGCTTAAATTAATATCAACATAATATCATCCAACACGTCACGTTTTCTGGGACTCACCTCTGCGTATAAGTTTGGTGTATGTTAATTCTATTATCCATGGAATAGCGCATAACAAATAAGCTCCAGTTAACACGTGTACTACCATTTCATTGCTCTGCGTGACCGCTTTGACAATTGCTAAAACAACAGAACGTTAGTGATAAATATACCATTTAATTAAAAACTAGTTAACGAAATTTGCAACCAATCATTCTAATAACTCTGGCCAGCAGATTAACATATACGTATTATGAAAGTTAAAAGTCGAAGGAATTCTATATACTGTATGGTACCATTGGTTATTTTATTCAACAATCATGTACATACATAAACCAGGGGAATTGGCGTCATTGAGTATTCTTGCTTAAATGTTTTGTAATCATATATTTCTGAGAAGTTTTGCTATCTACTTTCTCCTCAATTCATAATTTGTATAATAATTTGATATTGATTTGCTCGCCTTAAATATAAAATGTACGGTGATTTGAATATTTATTGACTCGCTTTTTATTTTAATTCCTAAACTTTTGTATTCTTATATAAATATTTAAAATGTTAGGAAAAATTAAATTAAATTACAATACTTACCAATTAACGGCCCGCAAACCATAGCTACAAAGCCGCAAACCACCATGTACAAAGAGAATGCTGTTACAAATCTGTGCGGATAAGTTTCCGCAATCACCAGAGGTAAAGGCGTTTGTATAAGACACCTTAAGAATCCTAAAGCTGCAACGACACTTACGACCCACCAGAAGGAGTTACTCATTACAAAGGCTAGAAAAATAAAAGTCGTAGGAAGCAGCGATCTCTGTTAAGTGGTACCTACCAATTCGGAATATTGCCGAAAACAACGCTCCTATTAAAAACAAGTACCTGTTTTTAACACTGGCCACAACGCTTAAAACAGAAAGCAATATCCTGCAAGCCAAATCAGCTGTGAAATACACAGTCAACATTAATGTTAACTGTTGACCCTTAAAGCCTGCTTGTTCCAACAGCATTGGCAAAACAGATAGAAACGCCAGATCGGAAGTTAAAGACAAAGATAAACCAAAGGCTATGTTTACATAGACAGGATCTTTGAATAAGCCTAAATCAAGAGCTTTCGCCAAGGACTTCCTGGAAAATTAAAAAATGCATTATTTTAGATATCAGTAAAAGGGACCTACGCACTCCTGCTTCAGCTCTTAACCATAAGAGCTCGAAGGTAATTTCCACCCAAACGTTCTACTAGACAAAAACAGTATAATCTTACCAGAGTCCTGGAGAATCTTCCCCATCCAGTTTTGAAATGTTATTAAGATTATTTACAGACATAGCAATACTTCCCATGCTAACCAAGGATTTTCTAGGTTTCTCCAATGTGAATCTTCCATGCTGGTTTCGTTCTTCAACGTGATTATTTTCCAATAAAGGCTCTCCTTCAATCGTTGGCTTTTTAGCTTCACCATTAGTAATGTTATGATCTTGGTGAATATTTTGTAAAGAGTTAACTTAAAAAAATATTTTGATTTAATGTGTCCTAACTTGCAATGGATTCACCCTTACCACTTGTCATTTCTACTACAGATAGCCTTCTTTTCTTCAAATGCCATTTTATTGGTTGAAGACTGGCCATAGCTGGAATGCAGTGCAGACTGAATGCAGATAAAAGAGCAACAGTTCCCCTAAATCCATATTTTTCTAACAAAAACCTAATGAGCGCTGGAAATCCTATCGTGATGGCTACCATGAAAGCTTGAGCAACGCTCATGGAAACATTTTTCCTCTTGTCGAAAAAATGATTGAAAGCTGTGAAAACTGCAGGCATCATGAGACCAAATCCTAAACCTAAAAATTTTGCAAAATTGGGTTTGTAGAACTAAAAACAAATATTTTTGAATTACCTTGAAGCACCCCAAAAGAAATGATCATTTGAAATTGCGAAGTAATAAATATTGTTGAAAAGCTTCCCAGGAAGAACAACACGGCACCTAAAATTCCAACTTTTCGATAGGAAGTTTTTTGTAATAATTGATTAGCTGCTAATCCTATAAATATATAAAAATAAGGTATTAAGAAGATTAGGGAATTGTTGGGAATTGGAAAATTTACCTGTAAAGCTTAAAATGGTATTGAACATTCCGTTTACAATCGTGGTACCACTAGTTTCATCGCCAACGCTTGCTAAAAATGGGCCGTAAACTATACCAAACGCTGCCATTGGAACAACTGTAACAATCTAAAACAAATATTACATTTTAGGAATTTCAGATAATGTGTTGGAATAAACCATCTAATATGACATCACATTGCCTACCTAGTTGAATTTACTTCTGGGTTATCTGCAGTAATCTAGGCTAATGACACAGCTAGTTGAATTTCATTAATGAACCACAACTGTTACGCGCATTGTAAACGTAGCTTAGTTTTATGAGAGATAAACAACAAGAGTAAATTTAGGAAATACCAACCATAACAATGGGAGCGTATGGGGAAACAGTTTTAAATTCAGATTAACTTCCATCAAGGCAATAAACAAATTTTAAAATTGTCCTTTCTATCAATACATGTAGAACACATCATGGTTGATTTGTGATCTTATTTCTAAAGCGAAATTAGTAATACGAATATTGTTGTATCCAGAATTGATTAGGCTTTTAACTTTTTGCAAAACACACACTGTGTTTCATTAAAATATACTTTCCGTTCACTGTTCCTTCGTTTTGCTACTGACCATTTTCATGATTGATGGGTTGCATAGAATAGAAAACACTACTAAATACAAAAATAGAAACTTATTTTGGAATAGCTGCAATTTAGGGGTGATCATAAAAGTCAACTTCTTTTTTCCTTTGGGCAGAGTTTGCAAAAGCTGCCTTTATGGTCCAATAATAATACCCCGAAATAATTAAAAGAAAAGAAAATATCTACTGCCCTCAGCAACGTGTTAAAATTTTTAAAAAGTAACTTGTATTTTCCTTCGAGGAAAGTTTGCGAAAGGTACCTTTATGGTCCAATACTAATACACGAAAATAATTAAGAAAAATAAAATATTTATTAATAACAATGACAAGATAATAATATCATGAATACAGCAAGAAATAAGTTTTATCACGTCCAAGTTCGCCACACACAGTTTTGACAGCTTCCGTCACTACTTCAACTGTTCTTTCCACACTTTGAGTGTGGTTTGGAAACTTCGGAAACTCAATGTTGCCAATTTCTCCGGTAATAAACATGTTGTTAAGTTCTTCATCGGAAATTGAAAGAGTAATAATATGACCTGGCATTTAAGTCAATCTCTGGAACTTCAAATTTTCGTAGAATAGATGTTTTTGTTTCTTTCCTTGCCTTCATTATTCTCCAAACGCCTAATTCTCGAATAACTTGGGACTCATCTATGAGAAGAGATAATATTATATTCTCAGAATGCGCGAAAAACGCGTTGCGTCTTATAACCGGATCAACTATTTCTTTCAGATTATCTGGCAGATAGCGAGTTAACGATATTAGTTTGTAAAAATGGCGACTTCCATCTTTACATGACGGTTTTGTTTTGATCGAAAACCAAACTGGAGTGTAAACTTTCATCGCATAAGTTGCAAGTATAATTAAATTATCGTCAGGTGATGGAGTTGAAACATAGAGTCTTAAAATTCTGTTGGCCAACTTAACCACCTAGGTTGAGCCAACTTTCCTGGACTACATAAAGCAAAATCGTTGGAACAAAAGCCACTTCTAATAGCTTCGTAAATTTCCTTTAAATACTTCTGGTCCCTACTAAGATCTTCGACTGTAATATCTGGAAGTTGAGGGCCGGCAGAGAATTCAACAATGGAAAGGGTTTGGCAATCTATAATTAACTTGCCAATGGGACCAAAATAGCCTGACTTATCATCAACATGGTTAAATAAATGACGCAGTGGCAACTCATTACAATGCAGGAGACAAATAAACCATTGCAACGATCTTGTCAATTTAAGTTCAATACGTTGGATAACTCCAGTGAGTATTCCTGTATTGCAGTCCCATCTGCCCCAATAACCACAAGTTCATCAGTACAGATAGTATTTTCAACGAAGAATTCAATCATTTTAGACGAAATATTATCAGCACTACCAGAAAGTGGTGTAATGTGTCCGAAATAGTATGAACCAGGTTCTTGCACAAGAGAATAATGTTCTTCTGTTACCGATTTGGTATAGGATTTCTCACCATCTGATAATATTTCATCACATCCATGTAAGTTGGTAGAGTCACTCCATTTAGATCCTCAGGTGTTCCAAATAAAGGACAGTTTAATAGGTCCTGGTTTTTATAGTTTTTTTAATGTAATAGTATTTTTAATAGAATCAGCTGGAAATTTGTAAACAGATTTTGTATTCCGGGTCTTCATTGTAACAGAAGCATTCATAGGTAGACACCTAACATAAACAGAACAAATAGGTGGTTCGTCAATTATGTAGAAGGTAAGACTGAAGTTGAAAGTGTCTTTATATCATTTGAAAACACTTCGAAACATAATCTAAAAATTCTTAATATGTCAAAGTATGCAGGAAGGTTATGCCTTTTTATGCTTTGTTGATTAGTAGCTAATGGTGTATAGTCAAGGAGTTTATATTATTAAATTATCTATAGATTGCATTTAACATAACAATACTTACTGAAAATGAATAACTATTCCGAACAAATTCTTCTATTTTTGACACATTATGCGGTGCGCACCACAACTCTCGTTCTGTCGATAATCATATAGATGGTGCGTGAGTGCATGGGTGGAGTGGGATAGTTTACCCCCACCCCAATATATGATTGGTTATTAGTATTATCTAGTAAAATCCGACTATTTTAAACCAATTTTGGCTAAATCGTTCGTTCCTAAAGCATATTTAACCTTAAGCACCATAGTCAAAAATACCAAAATTTCAGATGAGTGCTGAGGGCAGTAGATAATTTTTGATTTTTTTTTACATCAGTATCTTGTTAATGGTATCAAAAGGCACCTTTTGAGCATTCTGCTAAAATAAAAATACAAATTTTTTCGGATGTCTACCTTTATGATCACCCCTAAGCTCCATCTTACTTAATGTAGAATGAACAATCAAGCACAGTGCATAGTTTAGCCACTTAGGAGTTACATGTTGGCAAGTTGGCATAGTTGATAAGTAGTGCGAATTTAATTCGGAGAAGAAGAACAATTTTGATATTATGTCACTTAGGAAAACATTGTGTATAGGTCAATGGCCTGTTAATTATCTACAATGCGCAGGTTCTGTGAGCCCTCTTTGCACGTGTACCGGGCAGGAGGCTAACCTAACCAGTTGAACAGAGAAGAGAAGTTCCACTACATGGTTTACGATTGCCGACGATGTTCGCCAACCGGACCGACGGTTTTACGTACCCTTCGAAGCACGAGCGGTTGGAGGACAACATTGTTGGTGTGTACGTCACTACTAATTCCCAAATATGTAACAAAGACCAATAAGTCAATTAAAATTCGTAAAAATAGAAATCAGCTAGACCTAACGAAATCGTACTTTGCATAATTTAAGGTTCCATGGATTATATT
The DNA here is from genome assembly GCA_014611495.1 of Limonius californicus. Lineage (NCBI taxonomy): Eukaryota > Metazoa > Arthropoda > Insecta > Coleoptera > Elateridae > Limonius > Limonius californicus. The sequence goes on from JABXWE010030736.1 coordinate 8,097, forward strand.
TTAGACCTCTTGCATTTGAGAATCCCTACAAAAAAAATGTTTCCCCTTCCAAACAGCTGCTGTTTAAACTTATTACATTAGATCCATATTCAATGATGTAGTTTTAGTATACATAATGAGCTTGGTTTGCCTCTGACTTAGTGAGTTGGGACGTGCGACAGTTCACAACCGCTGATCTTGTAGGCAACATTTATTATTTGTTACGATTTTATTGTAATTCCTGTTTTCTCTCTGTAATAACAACTATTTCTCTTACAAGCAACTCGCGCTTGCCTTCACGACACCCTTGACTTTATTGTCGTAAAATTTCTTACACGTCAACTAAATTGTCCTGCTAAAACTGATTGCCACAACCCAATATACATACAGCATCGCACCAAAATCACTTTTGTATACTTTAATTAAATTAATTGTTGTTGTCTATTTTCGACAGTCGAGATGTCATTTAGTGTGTAAGGGACTCCCGCACCCCCCTGAAGTAATGCGAAAGCGCTTTCCAGGGGGGAGGGGACAGTAGTATGAATGACAATGAGAAAATAAAAAATACCTTGCTCCAAATAGTGTAAATTGTTCCATATAAAATCGGCAACTATATAATTAGTGATTCGTACAATGTGTCCAAAACTAACTAAAAATATCAATTTTTAAATTAAGAAAAACATAAGCTTGTTTATCTAAAAATTGTTTTCGGTGAGAATATAGCGCAGGTTCGAAAGACTAAGATATCTAAGTTTAAAAATATGTTACATCAACCTGAATATGCTACTAACTAAATTATCTATTACAAATCCAAACAGTTCCTTCGACTTATCAAGTTATTACTTGACATGTAGACATTTCTATTCCGCGTATAAAATATTCTTATTCATTTATTTACTTATATTTTTATTATCATTAATTTTGTTTCGTACTTTGGACTTGCGCCCGGCTGAGTACATTATTCTTGTTTTTTAGATTGTGAAATATAGCGAAAATACTGGATCTTCTCAAACCCTGTACATTTATACAGGGCGTTCCTTATTTTCTGGGGAAACTAAACCTCCATGTTCTTCTCGAAAACTAATACTAGTTTATTAATACTCGCAGGGATTTATTCATAATAAAATATCGCAACTAATTTTTCTGACGTATAGGGGGCTTCCGGTATAAATAAAAATGTACATAAACGTTGGAAAAGAAATCCCAGATGCTTATAGCTATTCCACTATCTGTAAAAAATTATTCGGAACTATAGTCTAACACTAGAGAATATGTTGATTTCAAATTTCAATTTTTCAATTACAAACGCTACTATGCACCTGGAAGTGACAAGTTTTTAACATACACCTTTTATTATGTTAAGCATCCTGAGAAAGTCTTCTATTCCGAAAGTAGTGAATTTTAAGAGCATTTCACGCATGAAAAATAACGATTACGTTATACAGGGTGTATCATTAATATTGCGAAAAAATTCAGGGTGAGATTCCTTGTATAAAAATAAGAATTAAAGAATAAAACGCCTCGTTTCCGAGATACAGGGTGTTGAATATTATGCAATTGAAAATAAAACTTTTTTGTTTCCTCTGCATCATCACTTCAAAATGAATTACGCAAATTGTGAAATGTGCGATATGCATTTTTGTTACGGTCTTGCCAACGGTAATTCATTAGCAGCCAGGCGTCTTTATGAAGAAAAATACCCTAATCGTGTAATACCACATCATTCGATATTTTCTCGCCTGCATCAACGTCTTAGAGAAACTCTAAGTTTTCGAAAACTTACCGCTGAAAATAGGCGACCTCGCACAGCAGCAACTGTACAAGTGGAAGAAGAGGTGCTCCACGAAATTGACGAAAATCCTACTACAAGTACCACGAAGATTGCTGCAAATGTATATGTCAGTCATATGACAGTTTTCCGGATACTGACGAATCAACTTTTATACCCCTATCACATTCAACGAGTGCAGGCACTTTTACCAACTGATTTTCTTCCAAGAATAACTTTTTGTCAATAGATGCAACAAAAAATTGCTGAAAATCCACAGTTCGTTGCAGAAATACTGTTCACTGATGAGGCAAATTTTTCCAGAGAAGCCATAATGAATTTCCACAGCAATCACCAATGGGCTGATGAGAACCCACATGCAATAAGAGCAGGCCGCCATCAACATCAGTTTTCAGTGAATGTATGGATCGGAATTGTCGAAGACCACTTGATATTAGGTCCATTATTTTTACCAGCGAGGTTAACTGGAGCAATGTATCGCCATTTTCTTGACGAGGAGCTGCCGATGCTATTGGAAGACGTCCTACTGCCATTAAGATTACAAATGTATTTCATGCACGATGGAGCTCCGCCTCATTTCAGTTTAGTTGCTCGAGAATATTTGAACACTGTGTACCCAAACCGTTGGATAGGTCGAGGAGGCATACAACCTTGGCCTGCGCGATCTCCGGACTTAAATCCATTGGATTTTTTCCTCTGGGGTCACCTTAAACATTTGGTTTATACGAACCCGATTGAAACGCTCGAGGAATTAACAAAATCGTATTATAGCACCTTGTCAAACAATTCGTCACACACCCGGAATTTTTGAACGTGTTCGCCAATGAATGCGTCGCAGATTAGAAGCCTGTATTGATGTTGGGGGTAGTCATTTTCAACAACTGTTATAACTTATTGTTGTTGTTGCTATTGTTGTTTACATGGCATTATTGTCCTATTGTTAATTGCATAATATTCAACGCCCTGTATCTCGGAAACGAGGCATTTTTGGAAACATGTTTATATGAACTTTTATTCTTGTTTTTATGCAAGGAATCTCGCCCTGAATTTTTTCGCTATATTAATGATACACCCTGTATGTTAGAAACTGTAGATGTTGCACTCTCATACATCAGAGTTATAATAATTTGAAAATCACAAGGAAATGTTAAATTGTTAGATTTGCAATTCGTGTTTAGTACTGTATAATAATAATTAATATTAGAGTAATTGAGTCTCGTTTTAAAAATACGGGTGGAAATTCTTGTAAAAATTGTTGCAATAATGGCAACTCAGAGTTAAACATCTACACGCTTTTTTTTTAAATATCTGTCAGAACTGATTATGTTCGTAATACGTTTGGAATATTCAAGATTATGTACGGGTTTCTATTCAACTGCTACTTCCGGGTATAGGTATTTGAAAGAGCCACATGGCACTTGATATGTTAATTCTGTAGCCGTCCTAAACAAAATTATATGATGGTGTGCTTCTTCTGTATCAAAGTATAGAAAAGTTTAAAATTTTACAGCACAAAATGCAACAAAAGCAGTTGCAGAAAAATGGTAGAAAAGTTTTCGAGAGGAAACAATCTGAAACATGATTGCAAAAAATTCTAAGAAAGAAATCTTCAATAAAAACGTAACAAACTAAAATAATTCACTCAGTATATGTGATAATGCTCCAATTACTCAAAAGCATTTGTAAAATGAATTGGCATCGAAATTTCACTCAGTTCGTGTAAATTTGGAACAAGCTTTATATGAACATGTAAGACTTAGAGTACTATACCAAAATTTGGGAAACGTCATAATAACAACAACCAAAAATTCCACTAATTTAGTGGAGTGAGGAAAGATTTTACTTTATTTGACGAGTACCCGTATATTTTAAGGTATATGGCCTACGTACAGGAAAACAAATTAAAACAATATACAATTTTCTTGTTTTTTGTCAATTATGTGTGCTTTCGTCACCTGTAATATAAGTAACTGCAGTGAATCTTTATATCGAAGAAATGCTGCTTTACTCCCAACATATGAAACATGAAATATCTACAATGCCAAAGATTGAACTTATTGCTTCACTAAACTCTGTAGATCAAACCCGCTTAGGTGCTAGCTGCAGTAAATAGTCGCTGTAGTCTAGATAAAATGTACAGCAAAGATTCGCAAGACAAAGGTAAAGACGGCATACAGCCATTATTGGCTTTGCGCGCCATGTAGAGTTTTTGCCTAGTCAGTGACTATCTTCTCTTTTCTATCTAGACCATTCACCTTGCATCTTTTCACTTTCAGCTCCTTTAGAGCATCTTCCACGTCTTCACTTCATCTCTTCCTAAGTCAGTCTCGTCTCCTAGTACCTTCTGGCTTCCCATCGCATGCCTTCTTTGGACCTATATCACTCTGCAACGTGATTACGTGTCTCAATCGTTTTAAACACTATACCGTTATTTTAGAAAGAATGGTAGCGAATCTTCATGTAGATCTCTTAGCTCCTGTTTCGTGTGCCTCACCTTCTTGTACTGGACCATATATGCGTCTTAGTATCTTCTTTTTCCTACGATTTTCTTGTCTATTTGCTTTAAAACGAACGATTAGGTTTATTTATTCTTATGTTTTCCTGTTCTCTTCTTCTTATGTCGCTCTTCGACACCATATACTCCCTTATTTATCTTTCCCCTGGCCTTTTTGCTTCTTTTTTTAATTCTCGGTGTAATGCCTTTAGAACTTGTTTTGTTCTAGCTTGCATTACCACGGCGCGTCGTCTGCATATGCCAGATATTGGCATGTTCTGTTATAAATATTTCCTCCAGCATTAAAACATATGTTTGTGATATAGCTCTCTAATACTATGTCGAATAATGTTGTAGACACTGGGTCGCCTTTTCTAATTTCCCTCTTCACTTCGAATATAAGTTAGATAAGTTTCCTGGGTTTCTCACACCGTCCTATGTTTGTTGGACTGTCATTTTCGTGAACAGAACTAGCTTTCCTGGTATTCAAAAATCTTCCAATATATTTATTGTTAACGCTATGATATGATTACTTAAACTTTAGAAGGTATGCATAGTTGATGGACCTTAATGTCGTGTTCGTAGCATTTTTCTAGGTTTATTATTATTACGAATCTGTAGTACGCTGTTGTACGCTGGTTGCCGATTGGTACTTGCCTAAGAGTTCTTCCGCGACTGATTTATTCTTTTCGCTATTATCGAGGCCATTATTTTGTAGATAACTTATAATGAGGATGTTCCTCTGTAATTACTGCCTTGCAAGCACCACACTAATTGCAAAATTCGCTTTAGGAACAGAACAGCTATCAAAGCAGTAGCAAATAGTAGGTGATATAAACCAGAAATCATAAAAATAGAATATTCTAGTTTTGCCTGTTAGAGAAAATATTTGTTAAACCATGATATAACTGTATCAACTGAATATAACTTTTAATAACGATTAAATAATTGTCTAAATGGTATGGCGTAAGTAAAAACACTCGCTCTGTTCCCCAAAGTCAATTTTATCGAAAATGATGTTGATCAAACTGTATAAACAGTGTTCAGCACGACTTACTTCAAGTTGTGTAATTAACTCTATTAATATAACATACACGCAACTTTTAAAATTGTTATTAATTACTTCTGGCTGTCTCTTCAATTTTAATATCGTTACATCCCAAATTATATTACATTACTGTTATGTATATGATCAGGAATATCCGCCCATTTGCTCGCCACTGTTAGCTGAACGGTCTCCATGCTCGACAACTTTTGGCTCGCCATACTGATTGCTCGCCGGAGAAATGCTCAACAAGCAATTTATTATTAAAATAAAATATTCTCTTTAAGCAGTTAGTATACACTGTTGGTAATTCTCAAAATCGTATAGTTTTCTAAGAAATGTTGATATTCAAAGCAGAGTTGCTTGTCCTTGTGGTTCAATTCGTACAAGGTCGAATTTATTTATTTTTTGTTCCCAATAAAATTAATTATAAGGTTATTTTGTATCATGTTTTTATGTAAGTCTTTTTCTTTGTTTTATTTTACATAAAGTTTGGGTGTGAAGCAGTATTTACATGTATTTTTAACTCACATTATATCTATTTTTTTTTTAATTTAGAGAGATAGGTAGTGGAAGACCTCAGAGAAAACTGTCGTTAATAAAAAAGTTTTCTAAATTTTCCAAGTTTTTATCACGTTGCAGTTTTATCAAACGCTTAGAGTTTTGGTAAAAATTTTTTTGAAAGCGAGCCATTTTTGCTCTTGTGTTGCTGTCAACATTAATAGCTATATCAGTAATAAAGGTTTTGTAGGTTTTTCGCAGGTTTAATTCGTTATAAAAATCCATGTAGCCTTTCCTAATATATTTATTTATCTAAATCCTATTGGAAGTGCACCATTTCTATAATTAGCTTATTCTCAAACGTTTAAGAGCTATAATATATTATATATAATATATTGAAATAACTTTAAAGTTTTTATCAATTGTGATAACAGTTTTTACGTTAATGAGCGCTAGAATCGGAGTTTTCGAAAAACTCCTATCGGCCTTAGCCTTGTAGAAATATTTTTTTCTGTATTTTTGGTGTAAAACCCAATGTTTTCTGAAAATATCAAACTCTATTTAAGAACTAATACTCCCCCTATCTGGTATCTAAAAATAAAAGTAAGCGTTTTAATTATGAATAAAAAATGTGCCAAGTTATCTTACAAATGAAGGTGCCTGACAAAAAATAAGCAAATTATTCTATGTTGGTGCAGTTACACTTGGTACGGCGAATAAGTTAACTGTCGAGCAAACTGATGGCGAGCAAATACGTTGACGAGCATCTTTCCCAGCGATCAATCGGCAATCGTGCTAATGCTGGCAAGCAATTAACTCAGAGCTATGATCAGGGACTATTGCTTCTATTCTTTTTATCCGTTCTGTAGAATCGTTTTTTCAGAATGTGGGGTCGAAATAACTAAGACAATAACTACTAAAAATATCGTAATTTCTACTATTTCTACTAACTATTTCCCAATCAGATAAGGTGAAGTAAAAGTAATTACTGACAATCAGACGCCACATAGAAGACAAATTACAGGAGGAACAAGCAGCATACAGGGAAACAGACAAACACAGGATCATATATGTACATTGACAACAACAATAGAGAGAAAAATAGAAGAAGGAAAACCACTGTACCTCGCATTTGTGGACCTGCAAGCAGCTTTCGACACGGTTCCAAAACGTACATTGTGGATGGCTATGGAAGCAGCGGGAATTTCAAACAAACTCATTGAGGCCTCGAAGAGGTTGTAGGCAAGGACAAAAGGAATAGTAAGGATAAGAGGCCGAGTGTCAAATAGTTTCAACATGGAAAGGGGTATTAAACAAGGGGACTCGCTGAGTCCGCTACTTTTAATAATAGTTATGGATAAAATCGTTAAAGCGAGCAATGGGAATACCCTCGATACAAAAGTAGAACACTGAAACATGAGGGTAGTGGGTATTTACAGATGCTATCGTGATCATAGCAGATACTGAGAGGAAATTACAACAAGCTGTAAACTGATGGAGCAATAAAATAAATTAAGCAGGAATGAGTGTTAACACCAACAAAAGTAAAATAATGTGTATAAACAAAGAAGATCCAGAAGGAAACATAAATATGGAATGTAGGGGGAAAATTCTGGAAGCAGTAAGCTACTATGAATACCTAGGGGTAATTATAAGTCAGGATGGAACAATTGACCAATTGAAATTCGCAAACACATATCCAAAGCAACAAGTGTATATTATCAAATTAAGGCTACGTTAATTAACAAGAGAGAACTAAGAAAGGAGACCAAATTACACTTGTACAACGCAATTTACCTAGCCACTCTCACATATGGAGCTGAAAGTTGGCCGCTCCAGGATAAACATAAGAGCAGGATTACGGCAGCAGAAATAAGATACTAAAGGAGAATAGTAGGGAGAACTCGAAGAGGCAGAGTAAGCAACGTAACAACAAGAGAAGAACTCGAAACAGAGCCACTGGTGGAAATACTACAAAGAAAACAACTAAGATGGTATGGGCATTCGGTGCGAATGGGATAAGAGCGGTTACCAAGAATAATCATGGAAGCAAGAAGAGAAGGGAAGAGAAGACGGGAAAGACTCAGATTAACATGGTTGGACACGATCAAGAACATGGTAAAGAGAAAAGGGAAAAGCATAGAAGAGGCAAAACGGTTGGCACGGAATAGGAAAGAATTCCTGAAGTGTACAGAGGACCCGACACTTTAGGGTATAAGGGAAAAGGAAAAGAAGAAGAAGAAGAGAATCAGAAAGAAGTAAAACATTCCAAAAAACCCACATAATAATCTAAAAGATTATCAAGTCAGGTAAGTTGTCATAAATGAAAACGAACGTCGTAAAGTAATAAAATGGGAAATTCATAAGCAGTAAGTACAGAAATAATAGTTCCACGTGCGCTTTCTGATTTCTATTTTTAATACATGACCTTGCGTTTTCAAATTTGCGACAGTTCACAATTTACTTTCGGATAAAAAAGAAAAGCACACATTTGTTGTTTAATTCGTTGTAGTGAAAATTTATGGCAAAAGATAACGTCATCGCGCTCCTGCTTACTGAAGGCTGAATAAATAAGCTTGTAACCGTACAAAATATAAAGATCAAATAACAAAAAGTTCTATATTTGAAATTAAAGTAGAGTTTTGAATACTGCCATATCAAAATACATTGTTTATTTGAAAGCAGAACCCTTTAACCGGAGAGATTTTTCAGCTTACTGTCCTGTAAGCGCTACTGATTGGATGCGTTAAGCAGATTCGTGCTTTTCGTTAACTACACGTTTATAGATATCTTATTTAATTCGAATAAGTAGAATATTTTTAATAATATAACACCCGAGAACCTCCGTTGCTTCATGAAAACTGCAACGTGTAAAGCTATTAGATATGCCTTCTGAACTTGAGTACAATAGACCTCGCTTATAATGGAGTTCAGGAGACTGTCAATATTAGTTTATTATAACCGAATGTCCATCTAACCCGAATTTGATTTTTTAAGTTAAACGCAAAATTAAATTGAAATTGCAAAATAATACACGTATTAAAAGCTCGAACAACACAAAAAAAATTTTAAAATATAAGATTACTTAACAATATCTGTAAGTTTTCATTAAAGGACTTTTTTTATGAACTTGTCATTTTAAACAATTCATAGTTTATTCAATTCATGAACATCCCCTTGCTGAAAGTATTGTTATAGAATTTCATATCTCAGTAACTTTTTGCTTACAGTTAGAAACAGATCTTTGCCGATCACTACCTAATTCTCTTTTCTCTACTGCTTAGACTTTCGCTGGGATTATAGTCAGGACTACTAGATGGTCACTCAATATAATGGGTCCCAGTGGCTCTTCGCCCAGTTTTGTTTCTGTTTTTCCCATTTTAAACGTTTCTGCCTTTAGCGTGTATAGTGAATAATGGTTTTTCTTTTGCTCGATGATAAGATACATATAATTTCCTATGTAAATTAAGATAAGAATACAGAAATATACCTTATATAATTTATATCCCCATTTCTTAAGATATTTACGTGTACTCCCTGTTTGTTTGCGCTGCACTCGTGCTGGGGATTCGGACAATTCGCCCCCAGCAATTCGCCCCCGCACAATTCGCCCATAGACTATTCGCCCCCGAGAATAATTCGCCGCCGGACAATTCACCCCCAATATAACGATTTTACCATTGTAAAAGAAGTCATATTTGATTTACGTTTAATTCAGTATAATAAATGTGTATGGGAGCAAAAAATACCTATTGCATTATACAATTAAGAATACAGTAATCATTATCAGAAAATAGGTAACTTAGTTAGAATAGTTATAAAGTAATTAAGTAATTAAGTTTGCACCGCAGGTGTGTGACAGTAATTAGAAATACCAGCATTAGAAAGTAACTAAGGGAGTTAAGGTAATCAGATAAGAAATCAAGCACAAGGAGTTCCAGGAATTTGTGGTTATTTATCTTCTGGGTGGTTAAGGGTATAGAAATTAGGAGTTACTTGTACAGTATAAAAGGAATAATTAACTGGTAAACCATTCATTATAGCAATAATTTTTGTCAGAAACGTTTGTTGTTTGACAAAAATGAGTTTCGTAAATTCAGAAAAAGGTAAACTAAAGTTTGTGTGTGATGATAATTTTGTGTATGTATTTTCGAAGAAAACTGCCTCTGGTGGAAATTGTATACCTATGGGTTTGTGAAAGAAGGGGAAATTGTAAAGGTCGTGTTTGGACCACAGGTGAGTGACAGAGATTATAAATAACAGCAAAAGTCGAAAAAATTTGTTAATTATTGAAATCTAATGAAAATGTTTTTATGTTCAGGGGATTCCACGAGTGTCATCCGTAATGTTGTTCCACATAATCATGCTGCTGATGCCACAAGACGAGGTACTGTGCATGTACTGCAAACTCTGACAGATAGAGCAGGGAATACGGAAGAAACGACAAAACAAATAATAGCAACTTCCTTAGAAGGTGTTCATGATAACATTTTATGTAGTTTACCTAGGAAGGATACCATGAAACGAATGATTCGGCGTGTGCGAAATAAAGATAATATTCCCCAGATTCCAATGGATGTCGATCATTTGGTAATCCCACACGAATACCAAATGATAACCATTAATGATGAAGAACATCGATTCCTTCAATATGATTCCGGACAAAGTATGTTGCCTCCTCATTTTTAATTATATACGATACATGTACAGCATTACGGAACCATAATGCCAGTTGTTTATGCCTTATTACCCAACAAAACAAAAGGTACATACAGAAAGCTTTTAGAAGAATTAAAGCATATTTGCCCTGGCTTACAACCAACACAATTGTTAGTGGATTTTGAAATGGCTGCAATAGAAGCGTTCAAGGAATAGTTTCGGGAAATTCAAGTTTCGGGATGTTTCTTTCACTTGGCGCAAAATATGTGGAGAAAAGTTCAGTCAACGGGATTGCAGGTACTGCTTTTATAATGCACTATTATCGCATTTTCAAAATTTTGTTTTATTGGTTAACTATCAAATTGACCACGTCTTCGCTATATGGGTGCGAATGATTCCAGGTCTTGCCTTTGTACCGCCTCACAGGTAGCAGACATTTTTGACACCCTGGCAGAAAACGAAAATTTTCCGGCAGAAACTCAGAGGATTGTAGACTATTTCGAAGACAATTATATTGGTCGCCGTGGACGTAGGCAAAGGCGTCCGCCCAAATCTCCCATTGATCTATGGAGTATGTTTGACCGCACTACACAGAACATGCAACGCACAATTAATCATGTAGAAGGTTGGCATCGTCACTTTCGTGGAATATATGATGATTCCCCAAACATTTTAAATATATTAGCGCACTAAAAAAGGTGCAAATAGTAAACAATTATCAATTCAACCAATTTATAGCCGGAGCACCTGCGCCCAGACAACATAAAACTTATGCTGCTCTTGCTGAACGTTTAAGAACAATAGTCCTAGATTATGAGAATAGAGATCCGTTAGAGTTTCTGCGAGGAATAGCGCACAATCTTGCCTTTTAATTTTTTGATTTATTTTTTATTTCTGTACTGTTTTATAATAAACAATGTTATATATGATATTAACAAAAACATTATTTTGATTTTTGTACCTTTTTATGATTGAAATTGTCGGGGGCAAATAGTCCGGGGGCGAATATACTCGGGGGCAAATAGTCCGGAGGCGAATTGTCCGGGGGCGAATTGTGGGGAGCGAATTGTCCTAAAAGCCTCGTGCTGGTATCACCGGAGCTACTCAAAGGGTATTTCTTTATTATGAGTGCTACAGGGTGCCCGCCAATTTGCTTGTCACCGTTTGCTCTCCACTATTTGCTCGCCTGCCGTTTGCTCGTGGGTCTCAAACACTATTTGTGTGGGCATTTAGTATATGTTGTTGTGTTTCTAAAATTCTTACATTCCTCTACGGAAAGTTGATAATCAACGTAGGGCTGCCTGTTCTTGTATTTCAATTTGTAGACAGGGTAATATTTGCTGTTTCTTGTTCCTAATAAAACTAACCAGAAGTGTATCTGATTTTTATGTTGTATGTATTTTAAAATTATTTTCAATTAATAACTTTCCAAATATCGTCTAAATTGCTTTATTCATATAGAATCAACATCTTAAGTTTCCAAAATTTTAATAAAGAGTTATTCACTCATACCACTTTCATAAACGTATATTCCCTTAAAATACCAAAATCCATTAAAAATATAATACTTTCCCTACACCTATCGTACCTGAAAATAACAGTACAGTTTTTACTTATGAAGCAAAATATGTTCTAGATTATTTTATAGAGTGGCTAACAAAATTGAAAATAGTTTTTCTGTGTTGCAGTTACCAGTAGTAGTACTGCCAACAAGTTGGCTGTCGAGCGAACGGATGGCGTGCAATCAGAGGCGAGCTAATAGAGACGAGCAAGTGGTGCTGATCAAATAACCTAGAACCATACTACAGTGGGCTGATGTAAAATAAGAAATTTTGTTATTTTCCAACATTTCTAGAAGCTGACAATACTTTACAATGTGCTTGCAAATTTCAATACTTATCGTTGTTCGACGACCTATGATTCTCATTACCATGACAGCAAGCAACTAAACAGCATGGAACTGTAAACTATTTTTATCAAGTTCAAAATGATCAGCGTCAACATTGCAGAATACTAGTGTCCCAAGATTTAGTTAACAAAAACAAACTTTAAAATTATTTATTTTTTGATATCTCATAGTATCTTAAAAGTTCCATTCACAGATTTTGACAATAACATTTATAATTTTTACAATTACTCAACTAACAGCAAGGCGTCAAAATGACACTTGAACTATCAAACAACTATCTCAAGTGCATTTTCTATTAGTTTACAAAAGCATCCTTTCCTTCTTCTGTTCCCCTATAACTTGCGAAATGACTTATCTATGTATTTTAATAATCATTCAACCTATTAACCTCATATCAATAAACAGTCATGCTTTCATTAATTAATTCGCGGTATTTACTTACAAACATGACACTCATGGAAATAATTATAATATAGCCCCATCCTCCTTCCGGGGCCACAAGTTCGTATTTCGGCTGAACGTGTTTGTGGTGAGCTTTTTTCTGTATGACATCCTTGGCGGTCATTTTGAATAACTAAATAGCACACTTTTTAAATTAATGAACTCTAAATCTACTACTATGTAAAAACTATTACAGCGGCGATACCGCACTGAAATCCAACACAAAACTACGATTTGTAAAATAACATTTTTAAACACATGAAAATCTCTTATCGCGTATTTATTCTGATAAATGTGTATGCACTCGGTTTTACTTGTTCCAATGTTTTACATATTAATACGTAAACATGGTAGCATTCCAGTTGTAAATTAGTGGTTCAGTGTGTACGAAAATTATTTAATTTAGGAATTATTATGAATGGCATTGATTTACAAGGTATGGTGTTTCAGCACACTTGAAAACTGAAAAATCATTTATTCACGTAACAATTCACATGTGAACAAGACAAAATCGTGTACTTAAACAAACATAGTATAAAAATACATCATAATTCCTCGGCTAGTAGTTTGTTTATTCAAACGTCAAAGTGATAAA
>JABXWE010030737.1:0-15903 GCA_014611495.1 Limonius californicus
ACCCTTCTCTAATTTTCTTTGGGTTTCTTTCGTTACTGAAAGTAGTGGCTTCCTTTGAAGTGCCCAGGTACCAAATTTCATTAAAATTGGTTCACACGTTTCTGAACAGCATACAAAAATGTGATTTTTTAAGTAAACTTTGAACTCCTCAAACGGTACATTTTCGTATATGACAAAGTTGGGTCCAATCGACTTCTTTTGACCTCTAGAATACGTGGTAGCTCTATGTCCCAGGAGTTTTGGGACACCCTGTATATATCAAGGTGCATAGTGTAAACGCATACCTGTCGTACATATCCCTATGTTCCTAGTAGCCACCACCCAAGGTTCGTATAACACAGGCATTGAACTGCATCTTACAGAACTGGAACGGCATCGGCTGGTCTTTCAATAGTGTAGGCGCTGAGGCAAGGTCACGTGGCTAAAGTATGACAAAGAAGGCTGGCAAGTTCGGTATTTCACTCCTTGTCACTCTTGCAAAAGTCTCGTATGCGTATAAGATTACAGCTGTGTTTTTTTCGATTTTAGTTGTAAATTTCTTATATCGTTTAGAGTTTTGTGATTTATAGACTGGTATTGTACTCTGTGTTGTTAAGTGTAATTATAAGTGTGTTAGATAGTTTGTAGGTGCATACGTTTTTTATAGGGAGGCAAAAAACTTTTGAAACATGGTTATGTACTGTAGTGCATACGGTTGTAAAAATTTACATGACAAAAGAATTCCACTTCAGTTCCATAGGTAAATAATTTTTTTAAAGTGTTTACCTGTATACGAATACATTAACATCTTTTGTGCAGTTTTCCTCTAAAGCGACCAGAAATTTTGAAAAAGTGGATCATTGCTGTTCGTAGAGAACACTGGCAACCTACGAAAACGAGTAAAATTTGTGGTGCTCATTTTACTGAATCTGACTACCAAGACAGACAAGGAGCTATATTAAAATTATTAAAACCCGACGCTGTACCAAGTGTGTTTCCTCATTTCCCACAACATTTGCAGAAAAAAGTTAGTTGCAGAAGACAACTTGTACGTAAAGATCTTACAATAACTTCAAATGAACATATAGAAGAAGAACCACCTGCCGTGAGTAATTACATGTTTTTAAATAAATCTGGATTTTGGTAGTAAAAATTGTTTAAGATATATATTTGGTTTTGCAGAAAAAGTTGAAAGAAGACGAAAACTCTCCAAAGAAATATGTAGAAAAACAAACGTCACCAATTAAAACTGAAACACCTACAAAGTCATATTTGCGTCGTAAGATAAAAACGTTGAAACAAACCGTTCGTAGGAGAAACAATAAAATAACTAGTATGGAAAAACTGATAAGTGAACTAAAATGCTCTGGCCACAGTAATGATAATTTAAATGAAGTTCTAGAATGTTATTTCAAAGGATTTCCTTTAGAATTACTTGTTCACCAAAAGAATAACGAAAATGTTAATTTGAAACATAGGAAATACAGTGACATGATGAAGCAATTTGCACAGACTTTGTATTTTTACTCGCCGAAGTCATACGCTTTTGTTCGGGAACATTTCATCTTGCCTAATCCAAGAACAATTCGTAACTGGTTATCTAAGACTGACTGCAATCCTGGATTCTTAGAAGAAGTTCTACAGTTTTTAAAGCAAGAATGTGAAACAAAGCCATTCCTAAAAGAGTGTGCCTTAATATTTGATGCAATGTCAATACGCAAACAAATCAGTTGGGATTCTAAATTGGGTCGACATGTTGGTTACACAGATTATGGCGGTATTGTAGACATGGATACTGAAAATCCTGCTTCAGAAGCTCTTGTCTTCCAGATAGTGAGTTACACAAAAAATTTTAAGTGCCCCGTAGCTTATTTTTTAACTAATAAAACAAATGCCAATGTACAGGCCCAATTGTTAAAATCTTGCCTCAGGAACCTGGCAGAAATTGGGATCCAAATAAAATCTATTACCTGTGACGGGACTACGACAAATATACAGACATTTAACTTGTTGGGTTGTAAAATAAGCTCTGACGAAATTACTCCATGCTTCAGCCACCCATGCCTTCCAGGAAAAGTTTACTGCATGCTTGATACATGTCACATGCTGAAACTCGCAAGGAACACTATTGCAGAAAAAAAAGTTTGTTCAGATACTGGTGAAATCCGTTGGAATTATTTGAGGAAACTGAATCAGCTCCAGGATAATGAAGATCTTAAATTAGCAAATTGTTTATCATCTAGTCACATAAATTATAAAAATAAAATTATGAATGTGCGATTAGCTGCTCAAGCTCTCAGTAGTGGAGTAGCAGATGCTTTGGAATATTTACTGCAGTCAAATACCAATGGTTTTGAAGGCTCTGCTGCTACTATCGAATTTATAAGGGTAATAGATCGAGTGTTTGATATACTGAACTCAAGAAACCCATATGGGAAGGGATTTAAAGCCCCAATACGACCACAAACATTAAATTATTTTTCTGATGTATTTAGCGTTACAGAAGCCTATCTGAGGTCATTGAAAATTGATGATATTTCTTTAATTCAACATCCGAGGAAGACATTTGTAATTGGATTTATTACAACCATGAAAAGTACATTACAATTATCTGAAGAAATGTTTGCTCGCTCAGAAAATTCACTGTCGTACTTTTTGGCATATAAGTGTTCCCAAGATCATATAGAATTATTTTTTAGTTGTATCCGTGGACGAGGTGGTTGGAATAATAACCCCAATGCGTTACAGTTCAAGTGGGCTCTAAGACAGTTGTTATACAGAAATCAAGTGAAAGCCAGTATCAATTCGAATTGTACAGATTTGGGAAGCATGTGTACAACAATTATTGAATTTAGGTCTGAAAGTAGGCAGCTAACTGACAATACTACTTGCTTTGAAGATGAACAAATTTTTGAGGCTATGAATAGTGTACATGTTTCGGATATACAGCAAAACATACTGTACTATATTGCTGGTTATATTGTACGCAAATTGATAAAATGTATTACATGTCAACATTGTGTTAATATTTTATTATACCAAAGTCATGACACTCGATCAACAGATCATACTTATCAATCTCTTCAAAATTTTAAAAAATTCAATTATTTCGTTTCCAGGGGTGGATTAGTTAATGTGTCAGATGTCATTTTTTATATAGTAGAATTTGCAGAAAAACAGTTTCGTTATTTAGTGAATGAGGGGTCTATGGGAAAGAAAAACTTTTGCAAAATTTTAGAACATTCAGCTGTTAAACATTTTATAGACAAATTATACAATTTTCAGCCAACCCACCCTCCCGTTGAAGAATTTATATTTGAAGATTTGCATGAAATACAATTGATAAAAAAAATTGTAAATTTTTATTCAACATGTAGAATTCACACACATGCAAAAAAAATTACAGCAAAACTTCAAGGTTCAGGAGCTAGTGTTCGACAGAAGCTTACAAAACTTATACTTTTTAAAAATGTGTAGTATATCAATACACGTTTAATAACTTGAAATCATATAGCGCTAAACGTTAACTTAAGTTAAATTTTAAATGTAGTTGGGTATAATTTGAAATTACATATTATTTGTGTACTGTAAATCCGCCTTTATTCATTCTATACTATGTATATATAAAAAATTAAAAGTGTTGTATGTATTAGCAGTATAATAAAGATAAAATACCAACACTGTATTTGTTATTTATCCACTACCTGTGTTAAACAGAGATAAAGATACCTAAGTACGGCGGGTTGCATACTTTTAGCCTTGCCTCACTTTGCTAAAGCTGGGATGCCGTTCCAGTTCTGTAAGATGCAGTTCAATGGTTACGCTTAGCCCCCTATAACAGGCAGGGTCTTTTCTGTTACCTTTCTTAAAGAGCGATGAGATAACACTAATTTTCCATTCGTTCGGTGTTTTTCGTTGTGTTAAACACAAATTGAACAGGTGTGTAAGTCGCAACAATAGTATGTCTCCGCCGTGCTTAATTAGCTCCGCCGGTATATTTCCCGGACCCGGGGATCTTCCATTTTTTAGTTCTTTTATATTTGCCTTTAATTCTTCTATAGTTATCGGTTCCATTTCGTCGTCATTTTGTATCTCACATTCATCCATCATAAATTCCTCTCTTTTCTCTGCTAACAAGGATTCGTAATATTCCTTCCACTTATTAATACTAATTAATGTTAGGAGTTTATCCGTGTTACCTGTTTTCATATTTTTTATTGTGTTCCAAACTTCCGTTGATCGTGATCCGCCTATGTATGTGTTTATCTCGTTGCATTTGCTTTCCCAAAATGTGTTCATTTCTTCTCTAATCTTATTTCGTAGTTCTCTATTTTTTTGTTTATAACTTTGATTATTTTTTTTTGTTCCGTTTGTTAAAAATTTTCTATAAAGCTCATTTTTTTCCTTAATCAGTTGTTTTACAGTATCCGTAAGCCAGAATGTTATCCTATTTTTATGATTTTTACGACTGTATTGTCCAAGCGCTTCTGCAGCACTTTTATGAATAGCTCTTTTAACATTCTCATGTTCATCTTCTATTGATTGTGATGGTCCCATATTATCTAGCTCCGTTGTTAATTGTATTTGATATAAATGTTGAATACTTGGTTGTTGTAATAAATATAATTTATAACGTTTGCCACATTCGTGGCATATCGGATAAAATCGCGGAAATACCATCTGAAATAGAGAAGTATAAAATGGACATTATAGTACTGTCTGAAACGAAACGGAAGGGATGTGGAAATGAAGAGGTGGGCAGATACGTGTACTTTTGGTCAGGGGTAAAGAAACATGAACGAGCTAGCTCAGGGGTGGCTATTATGATAAGAAAAGATCTTAAGCGGTTTATACAAAACTAAATTATGTAACAAACCTTAATTCATTTCTAGCAGACTACTGACAGTAGATACTATAAACAAATGACGACTGTGTATTCCGATAACTGTGCTTATGTATATTCGACTCATACAAAGCGAGGGTCAGCTAAGTTGTCACCGTTTAAAAATGGTTGACTACACCCGACGTACGTGTATCAACTGAGATTCTTGAATCTTTTATAGTGTAGAAGTAGAACATCGTTACCTTCTATGAAGTTGATCTCTACTATAGTAAGTAATAGTTCTATTAATATTAATCATGCTAATATGTAACAAGACAAGCAGCCATTGCTTGCACGTAGAAATGTAGCTAGAAATTTTACTTGTGGTATTTATGTGGTATGTATTTTGTGGTCACGCCTACTGGTGATCTCTCTATCCTCTATCAGTTAAACAGTAGTTCAAAGAACCAAGTTTTGAATGTTTTTCTTTGGACAGTGGTGCGAGAATATAAGATACGTCGTAATTTAATTTTCGTGGTGTTGTTTTCCTGTAGGTTTCATGCAAAAAGATTCAACTGCAACAGCATATCCAGGCAGAATTACATCAAAGCAGTGGAAATCGTTCTACAAAACTGAAGCAGACTAACTGTTCGTTCAGCGGGAGGAGATACTGACAGAACATGTCTGGTGCGCTTATTGCGGTGAATATATCGTGGAATGCTGTGGAAAATTCAATTCTAATAGCATTTTTGGAACAATACTGTAACAAAAATATACCAAGTAGGTACCCGTTAAGAAATAATTATTAAATAGAAAACGTAGGTAAACGGTCAATTTGGTATTCTGTAGACGAAACTACTGATGCCGTTGGAAACAGTATTACTAAAGTAACGTTGTCTCGTTAAATTTTCATGGAAGAAATATAGTCCAATAATATGGTTAGCTACTATGCCACAGTAAATAATTGGAGAAAAAGCTCTTCGAAAATGGGTAACACATATTCAGGGCAAGTTATCCTTATTCAGTTTACTATTGTTTGAGAATTTTGCCCAATCCCTAAACAATACTAAATTTTGAAGAGATTGATCAGAAAGAAATTGATTCTGATAAAAATTACAAAATAACCCGCAGAGAAATCGTTTCATGCCGCATGTGTCGCAAATGCTTTCTCGCGGAGGTTCGTTATTTGTTAGTGAAAATTAAAATGAAAGCATCTCGCACAATTTAGAGTAATATAAGTAAAATTATAAATTAATATTTCAGTATTAAGTGCATATTAGTGTTTAATGTGCCTTTTTAAAGTGCATATTTCGTAATTTTAATTTTCAAACAGCTTTTAGCAAGTATTTTAAGTATAGGTTTTCGTTCGCCTTTTAGTTTAAACTTAGAAAAAATTCCTAACATCCTGCTTAGTTCTCTATAACAACCAAATAACAGGATAGGTAGATACAATGATGTTTGTAAGCTGGGAAAATACTTTAGTACAATAGCCAATAACGATTCTTATCATTTTATCAGTATTCAGAAAAGGTTGCACATAGAAATATAGCTAGAAATTTTACTTGTGGTATTTATGTGGTAGGTATTTTGTGGTCACTCTTACTGGTGATCTCGCTATCCTTTATAAAGTTAAAAATTTACAATGGGAAAAACTAAAATTCCTAAAAGTATATTAGTTATTAGTTAAACAGTGGTTCAAGGAACCAAGTTTTGAATGTTTTCCTTTGGACGGTGGTGCGAGTGTATAAGATACATCGCAATTTAATTTTCGTGGTTTTGTTTTCCTGTAGGTTTCATGTAATACGATTCAACTGCAAGAGCATCTCCAGACAGAATTACATCGAAGCAGCGGAAATCGCTCTACGAAACTGAAGCAGACTAACCGTTCCTTCAGCATCCCACGGGAGTAGGATACTGAAGGAACATATGTGGTGCGCTTATTGCGGTGAATATATCGTAGAATGCTGCGGAAAATCGAATTCTAAACGCACTTTTAGAACAATACTGTAAGAAAAATATACCAAGTGAGTACCCGTTAAGAAATAATTATTTAAATAGAAAACGTAGGTGAACGGTCAATTTGGTTTTCTGTAGACGAAACTACTGATGCCGTAGGAAAGAGTATTACTAATTTTGTAGTAGGCAAACTCTGTGAATCGAATCTAACCAGAGCTTATGTTTTTTCTATTTCTAAGGTTCGAGAAGTATTAAATAGTAAAACTGTAGCTTAATTTGTTAATATCTATATTGTCTTGAAGAATTTAATGACAATCATGTTTTAATAAGGTATTCTGACTCTGCACCTTACATGCAAA
Organism: Limonius californicus; assembly: GCA_014611495.1. Lineage (NCBI taxonomy): Eukaryota > Metazoa > Arthropoda > Insecta > Coleoptera > Elateridae > Limonius > Limonius californicus. Next base: position 7,117 of record JABXWE010030737.1, read on the forward strand.
CAGCATCAAAATTGCTTCAAGCTTTCTAGCCAAATTTAATTCATTTTACATGTTTGGCCCATGTTCTTCACCGCGTTGAGTAAAAATTAGAAAAGAATATCCTAATCGTAAATAAACTTATTTCTTCTATATAAAAATATTTCTCTACGACTATAATATAATGTATTCGTTACATATACCTTTTTAGTTGAATGATAAATATTCTCCATTGCCGTTGGATTCTGTAAAAAACGGTGGGATAATGAATCAGAATCCAATGGGCGTGGCATGTTAGCGCTTGGATCTCCCACTCGTTTTTGAAGTAACTGTCAAAAACAGTTTTAAATTTTCGTATTCGTAAAAACAGTAAGAACTAGGTATGAATAATTCAGACAGCGAAAACGCTGAGATGGGTTTGCCACCAGAAATAACGGAAACCGCGAAAACGACGTGTAATTTACTGCCGAGGAAATCTCAGAAACAGTACACACGGCATAAAATCGTTGTGGTTAGTGAACCGATATACGTTCATCTAAAGCAAAATTTTTATAATACTGATTCAGACCAAAAATTGTAACTTCCTATGAAATAGTCGTAGAGAAAGTATAGTCTCCTACTCGTGTAGAATAGCTATTATTCACTCGGATGATTCTGTCACTCGCCTTCGGCTCGTGACAGAATTTTCATCCTCGTGAATAATAGCTGTCATTCTACACTCGTTGAAGAATATACTATTATAAGAGCTCGTCTTAGAATATCCCCTTATAAATCCAAATTACCAAATAAGCGATTACCGTCTGACCCAATTATAACAAAGTGGGGATCTTGGCTGAGAGCCGTAGCGTGTTATTCACAACATTTAGACAAAGTCAAACCCTCCTTATCCATTGGACTAAATCGTCTAGGCTAGTCTAGGGGTGTTATCTCTTACGAGACGTAGCGATCTCCTCTCCTACGCCTGTGTAGCGCGTTTAAAGTGCCACAGACTTAGAGGACCTACGACTTAGCATGGGCTCCGAACCACGGGAAGTATAAACACTTCATTCCAGAGAAGATTCTCTAGGCAGAATACCTCACTGGTTTGCAATTGCCTTGCGAGGGAGAACGGCCGTTAAAAATCTGATGTTCCGGTACTGGGAATTGAACCCCAGGCCTTCAGCGTAGAAGCGTCCAGCCCACGGCCGCCTCATCGTTAGAACAATTCAAAGTAAATAATTTAAGTATATTAGAAAACATAGATCATAGTGAAATTATATGTAGATGTGCAGGAAAAAAATTAAATTCGGATTTTTTAAGCGTTTTCTATTGTATATATTTTTATAAATAAAAATAAACTACTTTGTACACACTTGTATAATGAATAACTATAGCAGGGTTAAATTTTACAAAAATATTATTTCATATTTTACATAGCAACTTTTATTTAAAAATATCTAGAGAACATCCGAAAATCGTCAAAAGGAAAAGATAGTAGGCAATGAAATATTATCCTAGCCACAAAAACAGTTCAGACTGACATTTCATTATTTCCAAAGTGATTAATCGATATTCGTAAATTAACGCAATAATGGGTATTTGTGTATGGGGTGATAAATGTTGAAACGCCAACAAGCAATAATTACATCAGTATCAAATATAATCAGGTTGATTACAGAGGAATAGAGTTTGAACCAAGAATTTAAATTTTGTACGGCTTGATCTTCGTGCATACATGTGTATTTCGTGGTTTATTAGAATTTGTCTAATAAAGCTATAAATTATGACTAAAACACTTTGTTTAATATTAAATCTAATGTAATATTTCATAGCAAAACACCGATATACAAATTAGAAATTTTTAGTTTAATCATAATATTTAAAACGCAAAATGCTGATTAATATTAATTTTAATCTTTTTAAGATCTTTTTCTACTTATGAAGTATTACAGAAAAGTAATGCTTAAATAAGAAGCTTCCATTTGTGACTATACTGTACTAAACAACATGGGCCAAGTATTATACAAATAAATTTCAATAAGCAATCTATCTCTACCTCAGAAAATTTTTGATGTAATTGCTTGGTTCCCAGGCAGAAAATTGAGCAACATATTCAGCTATAAATATAAAGTTATAAAAATATAGTTCTGGTGTTAAATTATCCTTTCCATTATGTTTCAGATATTAATTGCGCGTCCCTTCACCATTTCTAAACTTTCGTTAAGTGCAATCTCATTTGGTATCGGTATTTGAAATCTGGTGCCTTGGGAGAATGCTGAAAGTGGCATGAGTGAATCATGTAACGAATGTAGAAGTACTAAGGAGAGCAATTACAAAAAGAAGAGATCAACTAGTGGGACACATCATAAGACATAGAGGCATCCTGCTCACTATTATGGAAAGCAGATTAGTTCCATGCTTCTGCGTGACTGCGGCCAATTCTAAAGGAAGACCAAGATTAAGTTCAATAAAACAAATAGTGGAACACGTCGGAGTCAGAAATTACAATGAAATGCAAAGATAGGGTCAAGACAGAAGAGCATCGAGCGTTGTATTAAACCAATCTAATGATTAAATACCTAGAGAGAGAGAGAGAGAGAGAGAGGGAGAGAAAGAGAGACAGAGAGAGAAAGAGAGAGAGAGAGAGAGATTTGTATGAATCGGACTACTACAGTTTTCAAATCATGTACTTAGTCAATTAAGAACGAAAACGAATCAATTAGTCCTGCTACTAAAACTAAAAAATGAAGGATAAAAAATCTTTGTTACTAAAGAAGCCATTAAACATAGCATTCATCCAACACATTTTGAAATACCTGAAGTAAAATATGCTAGTTGAAGTGTAATTATTATTGAACGCAAGAACCAAACAGTTGTTTCAAAACTCGGAAAGAACATCAACGCACTAAATAAAGGTAAACCGCGTATAAAATCGTTTAGACTACCTAACGGAACATTTGAAAATGAAAAAGGACCGAAAATTATAGTTCAAAATCGTTCTCTGGAAACAAATAAAATTAGTCTTATACAGGGGTGAAGACAAGAAATATCTTGCGTGAAAGCAATTGGTTGAGCGCTTAAAAAACGAAACACTTGTGAGGTACACGTTGTAGTCATGTGCAACGCACGCAACCTAGTGTCGACTATGCTCCTACCTCCCACCGGCCGCTATCAAACCGCAAACGGGTATATTCTTCTTCTTCTTCAGGTGCGACTCCTATGGGAGTTTGGCTATAATTAGGGCTACTTGCACCTTGGAGACTGCAGAGCGGAACAATGTTGTGATATTCTTTCCCTATTCCTTCTTCCGCTTCATGAAGAGCCTCGTTAAATAGCATTTCTGAATAAATGTTAAACAAGAGTGGTGACAAAACACATCCTTCGCGGACACCACCTTTAATATTCACATAATCTGTTAATCGGTCTTCTACTTTGACAGCCGCCTTTTGATTCTAGTATAAGTTAGCAATTATGCGAATATCTTCGTCATCTAGGCCAATATTTTTCAGAATGTCCATTAGCTTACTATGTCGTACTCTGTCAAAAGCCATGTTGTAGTCTATAAAACACAGAAATACATCTCTGTTTACGTCCCTGCAACGTTGTATAAAAACTTGCATACTAAATAGCGCTTCTCGCGTCCCTAAGTTGTTCCTGAACCCGAATTGTGTTTCTTTTATTCTATCTTCGCAACTCTGATAGATTCTGGTCTGCATTATTCTTAGAAATATCTTAAGTGAGTGGGACATTAGACTAATTGTTCTATGATTATTGAAAGTTTTTGCGTTGTTTTTCTTTGGAATAGTGATAAATACAGATTTTAGCCATTCTTCCGGTATAGTTCCAGTGTCGTATATCCTGTTAAACAGATCGCAAAGTACTTCTACACCATTGCCTTCTAATAATTTTAATATTTCGGCTGGTATATTATCTGGTTCAGTTGCTTTGCCTGATTTTACTAACTTTATGGCTTTTATAACTTCATCTTTTAGTATTTTGGGACCCGAATCAACACTTCCGTTTTCCGTAGTATGTGGTCTTACGTCTTCGAATAGTTCTTCTATATACTCTTTCCATGTCTTAATTTTGTGTTCTATATCAATTACTACATTTTTCTTGTCGTCTATCAGTACATTCCCGGTGTTTCTTTTATATAGGTCTAATGTTTCTTTTATTTTCTTGTGTAGATTTAAATTATCGTGTTCTTGTTGCAGTTCTTCTACTTCTGTACATCTTGCTGCTAACCATTCCTCTTTAGCTCTCTTTATCTTCTTTTGTATTAGTATGTATAGCCTTCTATATTCTATTTCGTTGCGTGTTTTCCATTTCCTACATTTATCCATTAATTGCAAAATTTCCTCTGTCATCCACTTTTGTTTTTCCTTCTTTCTGCATTCAGATTATCTTGACATGTCTTCATCAATACTTGTTTTATGGAGTTCCATTTCTCATTTACATCACCTGCTTGCACTTTTAGTCCTTCTGATAGTTTTTGTTTCACTCTGTGTCTAATTTCTTCGTCATTTAACTTCTTCGTGTTCACCTTTTTTGTTGCTTTCCGTTTATTTTCTACTTTTACCCTAACCTTAATTATTGCTATTAGAGGGTTATGGTCAGGGTTTACATCCGCCCCAGGATAAGTTTTTGCAGATGTTACACAACTCCTAAACCGTTTGTTAATTTATTAGCATGTAATCTATTTGATTATTTGATTACGCTTCGATTATTATTCTGCGGAGATTTCCAGGTATATTTCTTACTCCTAAGCCATAATCACCAATTATGTCTTCGTATCTCCCTTTACCTATCTTTGAGTTAAAATCACCTAATATAATGTTTATCTCATGTTCTTTAATTAATTTCAGCGTCTTACTCAGCTGTTCGGAAAACTTGTTTAAATCTTCTTCGTCTTTATCCTTGTCCGGATTTGTGGCGGGAACGTATACTTGAATTAGGTTGGTGGTGACGGGTTTTGTATTTAATTGCAAGAGCATAATTTTTTCGGAAATAGGAACAAAGTTTTTGATCATGCTATTAACTTTCTTAGCTACTATAAACGCCACGCCATTTTTGTGTTCATTTTCATGGTTTCCTGAGTAGTAGACAATATGGTTCTCTGTTACTAATTTACGCGATTCTGGCCATCTCATTTCGCTAATACCTAATGTATCTACTTCTAATCTCTTCATTTCCTGTATTGTATTACTAAGTTATCCTGCTGCAAACATACTTCTAACGTTCCAAATACGTATTTTATATTTCCTCCCGGGGATTCTTAGGCATGCCGGGGACTGAGGGTCATTTCCTTCTTAACTTCAGCCATAATGATTATGCATGGGAAATTTTCCAATGTGGTGGTTTCCCGTTGCCTTCTACATTGCGCTGTGTTTCGTCGTTAAAATGGATACCATTTTTGCCTCTACTATTCTTCTGGAGTTGTTGTACACCAACTAGGTGTCCACCTCCGAAAGATACTGAAAGTACAGCTGCCCACTTCCAGCCCCAATTTGGTCAGCGGGTACTTTCTGTACCTACCCTATATATCTATAGGGCTTTCCCCGATTCGCCACCTGGGGACGCGCCGTGTTGGGGTTGGGGTTCCCCGGCTGGTGTCTCGTATACAGTTAAAGCCAAATCCCTACTTAATTCAAAACGGGTTTATAAAGAGCACATATTTCCTCGTAATTTCTTCAAAATATAATGTTTTTTTTTATCAGCCATTTTTCTTCTTAGAGTTGTGATTATCTAGATTTTTTTGTTTTTTTTAACCGTATGTCTCATGTAGAACCGGCTGAAGAAATGGAGAACTCCTAAACAGCCATTGAATTGTAATTTATATGGGTAGTCTTAATTTTAGGGTGACATGTATTTATTATGATCCAATACACTACGAAAATTCAAAAATTCAGCGAAATTTTTATTTTCTGTTTATTTTGGCTTAATTGTTTTTTGTTGTAGATTGTTTATGAAAAATAAACTTCAATTTTTTAGTTGCCTGGAGATTTTAAACCCGGAAGAGCTTTCCCGAGAGTTCCGACTTTCTTGCACCCCTGATCTTACATACAAATATTACAGAAACGGAAAAGAATATTGAGTGGGACAGGTGTAAAGTATGTGATATTATTACAGTCCCAAGTCACCAAATATGAACTGTGAAGAAGCAGTGAGCTAGATTGCAGAGTGCCTTGTTTATAAACTAAAACTGAAAATTGATAGGAGTAAAACAAGTATTTTAGAATAAATAATTCCTGCATAAGAAATGAGGTAATATATTTAAATATCCGTGATGGTTGGCTTATTTAGAGCATCTAGAAACGCTAATTGAGATTAACAATCCTTCCGCGGTTATGCTTAGCGAAACGTGCGTCACCACAGAAATTAATCAACGCGAAATTGCTGTGCCTGGATACTCTGTCATAAGAAATAATTCTACTCAATAGAAGACATACTCGTGAAGTTATGCTATATATTAAAGCAGTGTTAAATTTATGAAGATTGACAACTTAGTATTACATAAAAATGCACGGATATTAAGAGTTTAGCCACGGATATATACACGGCTATCTACCACAACACTACTAAAAACAATTACACTTATTTTATTTGCAGATGACCCTTTCGTAACAACAGCAGATAAAAATGTGAATAGTGCAGCCACTAAATTAAGTAAATCGTGAATTGAATATATTTCAGTGTGAGTGAAACTTAAATTAAATATACATTAAACAGAATCAATGGTGATTAGTAGAGTTGGGCAAATGCATATTTGCATATCTTTTCATATTAAACATATCTTGTTAATTTTTAGGCGTTTACACGTTTTTTAATGTTTAGACTCATAAAAAGTAAATACTATTTTGCATATTTTGCATATATTACAACTTTACGGCATATAGCATATGTTCGTGCATACTTTGTCTTTTAAGGGCACGAAAATACATATTTTAGTATAAAAAATTAAAAATAAGATATCAAACAATTTTCTTGGAAATGAATGTTCTATAATTTCTTACGGGGAAATAACTTAATATTTCCTAAATATCTGCCAACAGAAAGTTCAGGTAAACGCAGATTTATCTTATAGGACAAATACGGTATTAGTTGGGTAGGTACTTAGGTATTTAGTGGACATTTCTTGGAAAATAATACGTATATTTGAGAATTTTGCTGATTCTTAGAAGATATCGTTATTGTGTATTTAGTGCTTACCAAAGGGGTTGGTAAGTTTTCAGTTTCTTTTTTGCTGCAACTATCAACCCGATATTTGTGAAAATGCCTAAAGTTGATAGTTCAAAAACCGATTAAAGTAAGAAGTGCTGTGTTTTGTACCGTTTGCACAAAAGGCGTATGTATCCCGTTATTTTAATTTAAAAAATTATTCCTTCTATTTACACACTGGCGACCCAGTACATTCCGTAATGTCAAATTAAAAGTTTAAATTCCAATTTATTATTTAATATTATCATGAGTCATGGAACTTAAGAATAAAATTAGAGATTTATTAATGTAATATTGCAAAGTAATCAGCAAAGCTCCCCTCAATTAGTTGCCGTATCCTCTAAGCAGTCTAAGCTCTAGTAAATTATTGTATTCACTTATTATTTTTACAGATCAACATTAATAAAAAGTTTCAGCTTGATCAGCACGTAGCTACTGGGCCAAATCAAAAAAGAAAAAATAATGCAAACAAAACAACAATTATTGCTGAATTGTTTATGCAAAAACGAAAGTTTTAGCAACTTTAATGACGATTTGTGTAAAATGATGATTTCGTGCAACATTCCATTAAATAATTTGGACGTTCCAGAATTTAATCAATTAATGTAAAAATATACAAGAAAAGTTGTCTCCTGGAGAACAGCTTCCAGAAGGCACAGTCCAAAATTATACAAACAATTAGGAATGCTACTTCGAATAATTATATTTGGTTTAGTGCTGACGAAACCATCTATGCCAAAGGAAGATATATTGCTAATTTTATTGTTGGTGTCTTGAACGGAAATCATCCTTCCACCTTCTTAGTTGCTGTTAGACAACTTCAAAAAACCAACCATTTGAGAATTTCACATTTCGTCAATGAAACCTTTTCATTATTATATTTGCCAAATCAAATATCACCAGAAAGAATGTTATACATGGTAACTGATGGTGCAGCATACATGGTGAATACTGTTAAAAATGTAAACATTTTTTTTCTTTATAATATTCAAGTTACCTGTTTCGCTCATACAATGAATAGAGTAGCCGAAACAATTAGAGACGATCTTGGTGAATAAACTAATTAATAATAGTAAGAAGGTATTCCTAAAATCACCAGTTTGTGTCGAAGTTTGCAAAGAACGGTTAAGGATGTTCCTTACCTCCACAACCAATCCTTTCCAGATGGGGAACGCGGACTAAATCCACTGTATTTTATTGCGAACAGTATAGTGATTTACAAAATTGTTGTTAACTCTTTTAATTCAGGTTGTGCTCAGCCTGTGGCTTTCTATTTTTCGTGTATCTAGTTTCAAATTTCAAGAACATTTTTTTAGTGTGATGTAGGGTATGCTCCTTTTTGTAAATCGCGGGTGACCTGGCAATACCTCTTAAGTGATTTCACCTGAACTTTACAGGACACACTTCTTAGTTTTCACATATTGGACAATTTCAATGATTTTTTATGCTTAATAGTTTGATTTAGGCAGCTTTACAATATTTTTATTAAAAAAAGTGTTATTTCCTTATAATAAACTGTTGTAAGTTATATAGGAGATGTTCCCTTAAATGTTTTTACTCATAGGAGCTTATAAACTACATTGCGTTGGAAAATAGGAGAAATTACTGTTTATT
>JABXWE010030739.1:0-14987 GCA_014611495.1 Limonius californicus
AATTGATTTGTTGATTGTAATTTTAAAGCAGTCGTGGTCTGCTCTATGTCATTTAATTGATTTGTTGATTGTAATTAGTAAGCTGTCGAGGGCTGTTCTATCTTATTTAATTGACTTGTCGATTGTAACATGTAAGTGGTCGTGAACTATTATACCTTATTTAATTAATTTGTTCATTGTAATTATAAGGCGGTAGTGGATTATCCTGTCTTATTTCGTTGATTTGTTGATTGCAATTTTGAGGAGTTCGCGGACTGTTCTAACTTATGTAATCGATTTTGATAGCACTTTTGATGCGGTCTTGGACTATTCTGTCATATTTAGTTGGTTAGTTGATTGTAATCTTGAACCAGTCGTGGGCTGTTCTATCTTATTTAATTTACTCCTTGATTGTAATTATTAAACAGTCGTGGGTTGTTCTATCTTATTTAATTGTGTTGTTGATTGTAATTTTGAGTCGATCGTGGGTTATCCTGTCTTATTTAGTTGATTTGTTGATGTAATTTTCAGGAAGTCGTGGGTTATTCTGTCTTATGTAACTGATTTCTTGATTGTAATTTTAAACCAGTCGTGGTCTGTTCTATTTCAGTTAGTTGATTTATTGATTGTAACTATTAAGCAATAGGGGACTGTTCTATCTTATTAATTTATTTGTTGATTGTAATTTTGAGGAGGCTGTGGACGGCTGTATGTATGAGGCGCTCGCGGACTGTCTTATCTTATTTAATTGATTTTTTGATTATAAGTTTAAAGCAGTGGTGGTCTGTTCTATCTTATGTAATTGATTTGTTGACTGTAACTATTGAGCAGTCGTGGCCTATCTACCTTATTTAATTGATTGTAATTTTCAGGCGATCGTGGACTATCCTGTCTTATTTAGTGGATTTGTTGATTTATTTTTGAGGAGCTTGTGGGCTATTCTGTCTTATTTAACTGATTTGTTGATTATAATTTTAAAGCAGTCGTGATCTGTTCTATTTCATGTAATTGATTTGTTGATTGTAATTCTAAAGCAGTCGTGGTCTAATCTGTCTCATTTAATTGATTTGTTGATTGTAATTATTAAGCAGTCGTGGACTGTTCTATATTATTAATTGATTTGTTGATTATAATTTTGAGGAGGTTGTGGACTGCTGTATGTTATTTAATTGATTAGTTGACTGTATTTTGAGACAATCGCGGACTGTCCTATCTTATTTATTTATTTAATTGATTTATTGATTATAATTTTGAAGAGAGATCACTGATAGCTTACGACGTTCTGATATTGGTGAGATTTGGAGGTGTTGTTCTTGTGAAATTACAATCTACCATTTTCTCTAAAAGTCGACAATTAAGTGCATATACAAGAATCGACAATATAGTGGAAAAGCTGTGTGCTGCAGTTTCGAAAAAAAAAATGTAGTTGCTTCTTGCTGTGTAAGAATGAATCTGTTTATTGTGGACTGATTGTGGAATCAATCATCATATCACATAGCATAGTTGAAATTACTCACCAACCGTATTCACCTGAATTAAAACCAGCAGAATGTTGACTCTGCCCCAAAGCAGAAACTGTTCTGAAAGGAAACGATTTTAATAGGTACGTAAGATATTAACGAAAATCTATTCGTCGAATTGAAAACAGATTCTTTGTACGTCTAAGTCGGATTTCTAAAACATGTGTATTAAGGTAAATGAAGATTACTTTGTATAAATATTGCGTTTATTTTTATTCTGCCGGAATTGGATTGCCAAGCCTTTGCTAACAGATTAAAACATTCTACATAAAATAATAGTGGGTGGAATTTGTGGTGACAATCGGAGTGTAAAAGTTTTTCAAAAATGTTTCTATTGTAGCTTCATAAGAAAAAAAATGGAGAAGCTCAGAAAGTCAAGTAAGTTAATGTTCCCAAACTGTTGACTTCAGAAATAATATACTCATAAAAAATATTCGCAAAGTTTACCTCTTGTAAACTTGGAAAAACTCCTTACCGCCACAATATTTAGAACACCTAAATACGTATTTCGGCAATTAAGCTGGCATCTTCAGTAGGAACTTAAATTAGCAAAAGTAACTTGGCTGAGGAATACCTCTGGGGATAAGTGCTTTATCAAGTCAACAACTGAATCCACTGAAAATACCTCTGGAAATAAGTCTTTCACCAATTCAACAACTGAAGTCCAATTAAGTCATTGTACTTCAATTGTTAACTGGTTGAAAGACTTATCTCCCGAGGTATTCTTAAGCCAAGTTACATTAGTTCAAATTCCTACTGGAGATAGGAGCTTAGTTGTAGAAATACGTACTTAGGTATTCTAACTACCGTGGTGGTAAGAGGCTCTTCCAAAGTTTAAATACTTAAACCACCATCTCCAATCAACAGCATATAGTTGTGTCAAAAACGGTTTGGGAAGCTCTTGAATTTCTTATTCTATACTTGCGTTAGCAAATTCCACTAGTTTTTTTGAAAGCCATTATCTTGCATTTAATCGAACAAAGACAAGTAAATAAAGATAAATTACAACCACTAACCTTTTACCAGAAATATATTGCATCGAAAAGTCTTAGACATTACTAATATAACGAAAACCAATTCCGCAAGCCACCATGCGCCGTTCCCCAATATGACTTTGGCAACTGTGAGTTCTAAATGTTTAAAAATTTTCTGATATTGCTGTTGTTTGGACGATAGATTCAAATTATACTTTCCAGTTCTGGAGAAACACGTTTAGAGAAACGTTTCAGTGCCTAGCAGTAAGGCTCAGAGGCTGTTGGCGATTTTGACTAAAGATAAAAACATTAATCGAATAAAATGAAAAATTTGAAAACTTACTCTAAATTTTAATAATATAGATGCGACACAGCAATGAAGATATATGTACAGCATGTGCCAGTTTCGAGAAAATCATGCGCAAACTTTGTGTTAATAAGACTACGTGTGCTAAAGTTTTAAGACAACTAATAAATCTTGTCGCGCGACAAAACGTCAGTTCAAATTTCATTACGGTCAAACTTTTTACACCGTCCTAGTAGCATTCTCTTTTCAAAGATGAATACGCAACCATTCCATCGTTCCAGAGAATGCTGGGTAACTTGAGGCCCATTTCCGCTTCCCGCGCAATCAATTATTTCTGCCATCCGTGGGTTCATCTATGTATGATTACACTACTTTCCCAACGTCAGTGGCAAAGTTATAGTGTATAGGAAAGTACACATGAAGAGTGTTATTAAACAACTGAACTGAATTTGCTGATTTATCTTAATATGACCTAAAAGTATCTTAATTCTTCACGTCTATTCGTATATTTTTCCTTTCCACAGCTAGACTCCGATCATGTACTGTATAAGGTAACAATGGATATTCAACCAAAATTGATTGATTGATAAATATTTAGTAATGCACCGCTACAAAACCTGATAGCAGCTCCACCAGAATCCAAAGAAATAAACAAGGAACCGATGGCATGCCTCCTCCGCCTATCATCCAGTAATGAATTAAGGAGAAAAGACAATTAATAGCAACCAGAGATGCTATTATAGAAACATGGTCTAAATTAGTCGACCCACAAAATACATTGACACCTGCAGCAACATCGAGTAAACAATTATGTCAATTGAATATCGGCTCTGGAGCCGAGGGATCAAACAGTTTGGAGGGCTACCAAGCGTATTTTAAGGCGACCCCACAATATACCTACTATTAAACTGAATGATATGCTGTACTCAATAGACGATGAAAAATGTTGCTGTTTGCAAATTACTTGCCTGGAACAGTCACCACTCTCAATCATACCAGTAATATTGAGCACATTAAAGTCGAAGGAGTTTGAAATAACTACTTGCCTTCAACTCCTACAGATGTTGTATGGATCACGACCACGGAAATCAAAAACATCATTATTTTCCAGAACAATGGAAATTTCCTTAAATACTGCTGTTTCATAAACCCGGTCAGAAAGTAAACGAAATCACAAGTTAGGGATTTTTAAGTCTATTACCATCCATCTTCAAGGTGTTTGAAGAAGCTATAAATGAGGGACTGTTACATTTTGATCGTGAAAATGTAATCCCCGATCTCCAGATTGGACCTTGATGGTATCACTCAACTTTTTACCTTCGAGAAGTCGTATTACAGTGCTGTCATACATAAGCTAGACAACGTCAAACCGTCTAATTATCTTGTGCATATCATCAAATCATTTCTCTGTAATCGTAAATTTTAACATAAACTAACTATAAATTCTGCACTTCGGACGCAAAATCAATAGCGGCTGGAGTACCCCAAGGCTCCATTCTGGGACCCCTACTATGCAACCATGGTACCAATGTTCGAAAATACAACAATTGCAATCTACGCCGACGGAATTACAACATCATGTCAACATACGGAGATAGAAACCGCCGTTAGCCATCTTCAAGAAAGTGTAAATATAGTAAGTAAATGGGTGAAAATGCATCATATACGGGGTGTTTATTAAACATCCGGCAAAAATTCAAGGGGTTATTTCCTGAACTATTCTAAGAATATTTTGTCCTTTGATAATTTTTGATATTTTTCAATTTTTAATGTAGCCGAAATAAAAGTTTTCCTGACCGTAATGCTCCTGATAGAAAAACCTTCCAAAGATTTCATCAACGTCATCATGAAACAGGCACATTGAAACGATGTGGAGGATCAGGAAGGCCAATGACAGTAAGAACGGTAGAAGTAGAAGAGAATGTGCTGGACATGATAGAGGAAGATCCAGGTACTTCTACTCGAATAATTGCAAATACTTTGAATGTATGTACCTAATGGGAGTGTATGGAAAATTCTTAGGGGGTATTTGTTGACCCATACCACATACAGAGCGTTAAGGCACTTCTTCCTGTTGATTTTCCTCCACGTATTGCATTCTATCAATGGCTTTTGCACACATTGGTTCAAATCCCTCAACTACTGACGCTGATTCTTTTTACCGATGAAGCAAATTTCTCAAGAAATGCAATAAGGAATTTTCACAATAACCATGTGTGGGCTGAAGAAAATCCACAGGAGGTACTTGAAGATCGTTTTCAACATCAGTTCTCGTTGAACGTTTGGGTTGGAATTGTGGGTGACTGGCTAATTGGATCGGAATTTCGACTAGGAAGACTTACCGGCGAGGTGTATCGCAACTTTTTGGAACAGACTCTACCTGAGTTTCTGGAGGATGTGCCATTGGCAACAAGAAATGCAATGTGGTTTATGCACGATGGTGTACCAGCGCATTTTGGTGTGGTTGGTCGGGAGTTTTTAACAGTAACATACGGAGATCGCTGGATTGGTCGAGGTGAACCACACTGATGGCCCACTGGATCCCCGGACTTAAATCGCCTGGATTATTTCCTATGGGGCCATCTAAAGTCATTAATTTATTCTACTCCACTGGAAAATGTGGAAGATTTAAGAAATCGGATAATTCCTGTGTGTAACTCAATAAGAAACGACCCAGATGTTTTTGAAAGAGATCGGCAGTCAATGAAGAGAAGATTGGATTCTTGCATCGTAGCTGGAGGTAGTCATTTTCAACAGTTCTTGTAGATTAAGAAACTTTATATGTAATTTTTGGTGATAACATTTTTTCGCCCTGTATCTTTGACACAAAGCGGCTTTTCAAAAATCAGCAAAGGACAAAATATTCTTAGAATAGTCCAGGGAACAATTCCTTGAATTTTTGCAGGATGTTTAATAAACACCCTCTACATAGAGCTCTACAGACCGTGTAGGCCCAAAGCTTGTTGTACTATAACTCGCCATCTCTCTGTATTTTGTGCTATTTCTCTCCATCATCTTATTTCCAAGTCTTTTATATCGTTTTCAAATGCATCTAGCCATCTGTTCTTAGGTTGCCCTATTCTTTTTACACCCAGCAATCTTCCTTGCATCACCTTTCTTATGGTCCTGTTCTCCGGGCACCATACCACGTGTCCCAGCCATCTAATACGTTGTGATTTGGCCACGTCGCTTATCAATGGTTCTCCGTACCGCTCATAAATCTCCGCATTGGCTTTTCTTATTCACTTATCACACTCTTTCTTCCCTTCATAAATCGATCTTAGAACCCTCCTTTCCCATACCCCTATATTTTCTAGATCTTTTTTATTGATTGTCCACACTTCACACGGATAAGGTTACTACCGGTCTAATCACTTATTTGTACATTTTTAGTTTAATTTTGATCGACACACTTTCACACGACGTTAACTTTTCTGAAACACCTATATTTTTAATCTCCCCCGCTATCCTGGCGTGTATTTCTTTGCTGTAATCATTGTTTCTAGTTATTATCGTTCTTAAAGAGGAGAACTGTTCTACCTTTTCAAAATTAGTGTTTACCTTCTTGGGTTACAGCAGTTAAATGTGTGTTTGGTCTAAACTTAGTGTCGCCGCTCATGTTCATATATTTCGTTTTACTTTCATCAATTTGTAATTCCAAATTTTTGGAATAGCCCTTATACTGATCAAGATGTCTTTTCCAGCATGTAGCATAACATTCTCAAATCAAACGCAAAGATGTTTATACAACGCAGATTAACGAATCCACCTAAATTCATTATTAACGGATAAGTTATCTCCTGGAACAAAGCAGATAGTTCAGTTATACCTCGGCGTTTACCTAGACAAGAGTTTAACATGGGGATTCTATATTAATAGAAAAGTAAATGAAGCTCACGTGAGACTGGTCCACTTATATCCAATGCTCAATAAGAAGTAAATGTGGTACGCTTATAGATATCTCTATTATCCCCCCTATACTGATATACAATTTTCCAGTATGGAGCAATGCCAGTAGCACACAGTTAAACCAACTTTGAATGTGTCAAAGCACAGTTCTAAAAATAGTACTCAGTGATTTGTTGTTCATTAGAAACTCATTAATTCGTCGCAAAGTAAAAGACACTAAGTGTTAAACAATGTATACTCAAAATACACAAGCGTTATCACGAAAATCTATTACTGTATCCCCCATACGCTAACTACCATATCGGCAGTCGAAACATTTACACTCACTTAAAAAGGGGGCTCCCCAGGACCCCTTGTCATCTGATGTTGAATAGTGCAAAACAGTAATGGGTTAGCTAACCCCTTACTGCTTAAACAGAGTGAACGCAGCTATGTATAGGGAACCCTTACTGAACTGGGTAAGTTAGATATAAAAAAAGGATACATAAAAATTATGACATATTTTGTTTTTTGTAACTAACGCTTACTAAGAAAATTAAGCATTCGTTTTATTGCAATCTATTATACTTTATCACAAAAAGAAAAGCTAGGATGGTCATCGTAATTAACAAGAAGAGCTTTGTACCTAAACAAAAAGACAGCATAATAATTCTTCCAGTTTATAACAAAAAGTATCTGACATAGCAAGCGCAAGATCAACCTAATCAAATGAAATAGGGTGTAGAAGAAAAGTTTTTCCTTTGAAAATTAATGGTTATGTGATGAAAGATAAATTCAGAAGGATGAAAGAAAAACTAGATTAATCTGAAGCCATGTAGAGCGAGCTCCAGTTAACTTGAATTAAATGTGAATAGGCTTTGCGCTTACAATAAAAGTTTTTTCGATAGATTAAACTTCTTTAACAATCCGTTTTAACTACTTTCCTTGCAGGCTGTGGAGTAATTATTTCGAAACGAGTAAACATTCCTACAAAAAGCCCGCTACGTTAGTACCCAATGTAAGTAATAATTTGCTTAAGTTCTCGCTTCCGGTTACCTGAAGCTAGAAATTAGTAGGTCTGCAGCTTGGACCGACATTTAATCCAAACATGAACCGCTGCTTATATTTCACCAAAAATTAAACAGAATGGTGAACTAATTTAATGGTTAGCTAATTTGCGGTTATAACTAAGTTTGTTGAATACCTAAGAGAGTACATGCCTTACAGTTGTCAGTTATTATTTATAGCTGAATATTCAGGAAGATGCCTTCCTTTATAAGGACTCAAATGGGGACTAATTTAATTATTTTACTGCAAACTGCAAATGTAGTGCATGTGAGCGTCGGGTGACGTTAATATAAGTTGCAGTTTAAAATGAAGTATATGTATAATATAGGAGTAATATAATATAGTATATTTTAGTATAATATTAAAGCAGCCAGCAATATTCCTTCCCTTTGGCAGTTATTAACATTTAATTGATAACGACGTTGATATAGGAGAGTAATAACGTATACGTGTAATGAGTAAGTTTAAAAAATATATTACGTATGCAGTAGATTGGTTGCACTCAAATTTATTTGAAGCAAATTCGTTGTACGGAGAAAATAGCTGATAAATATGAAGCGTTATGTACAAGGGTCATTTTTTTAGTAAGAGTCGTTTTGTAATAAACTGATAATATTTCCTTATAACACTAAATCCCTGTTTTTACAATGAAAGTATATCTGATAGTATTTCTCAACACAAACTCTATTGACGTACAATTATTTTTGAGATAGGGAGACGGGCCTGATTATCCCCTCTGCCGCCTGTTCCTTGATCCAGTTGGTGACAGTCTGGTCAACGTTGTCATCGGCCTGCATGTGTTTTTCTTTCTTTTCAACAAAAGATTATAGTCATATTACTCCAGATCCGGACTGTAGTGAGGATGGTCCAATATCTTACATCAAAACGTTTCTGCGCGTTATGGTGAAACAGAGACATCCCCTTAGTGAGCTGGCTATGTCAACGGTTTTGTGTAGGGTGTGTAACTGTTTTAAGATTTTACAGTACCTTCCTGCATTGATAGTTGCTTCTCGAGGCAGGTAATCAGTCAGAAAAGTACCTTCCTTGTTTCAAAAAATCGTCGCCGTGACATTCATGGTTGAAGGTGCCTGTTTAAATCTTTTGGGTTTAGTCGGAATATAAGTATTCACGAAACTGTTGTTTAGTTTCAGATAAGTAGTGAGACACCCATGCCTCATCGCTTCTTACTGTACAGTAACGATCAAAAATGCCCGAGAAGCAGTCATTCTCTTCTGTTTGTGTTCTGGTGTCAGCATTCTTGGGACCCATCTCGCAGAAGTCTTTGTGTGGTAAACATGTTCACTGACGATTTCGTAAACAACCAAACAAGAAACATAAGTGGAAGCTTCATGAAAAGCTGATCAATTGCGAATATCTTGATTTGTGGAATATGTACATCAGCAACAGTTTTCTATTCTTTGGGGATGATAGAAAGGCATTCAGATCTTGCTGCATCATGCGCGTTTGTTCTCCATTCGTTGAATAAAATATATCGTTTCCTCACACCTTCTCCATACGCTGCAAGCAGCTGTCGATGAATTTCAGCTGGGTGAATGTTTTGCATGTAGAAAACATATCGACAATCGCGACTCGCAATTGGCGGAATTGACGATCGACTTGATAAACGAAATGCTACCGAAAAATAACGTCTGAGGCAATCAAGAGCTTTAAAATAACGGACAGCGTCACAGACAAGTTAAGACACGTTCCCCACTAAGTTGCAATCCAATTTGTTATATTGCGCTGTCAATATGTGCAAACGGTTCTTACTTTAAAAATGACCCTCGCCCATAATACATTTTTAAATTTTAAATACGCTTTGCTCTTCGTTTGTTAGTTTAATTAGATGTATAAAAAAAGTTGCGTAGACATGTAAAATAAGTTCTTATTGCTCAATGGGATATTTGTAGAACTGTGGCGAATAAAATGCAAGAAATTGTATATTAGCGATTTAGTTCCCTTTGCACAGTGATAGGCTTTAATGTTGCCGAATAGGGTGTAAAAAGTACCATTCATTCAAATATTTACTTTTTAGATGTAAGAGATTCCGTCAAATTAAAGCAGGAGTCTCCCAGGGTAGCGTCATGGGACCCACATTGTACACAATATTTACAGCTGACCTCCTTCACCACGAAAGCGTAGTTACGACCACATATGCGGACAACACAGCATTATTAGTAGCTCACAATGATCTAACTCATGCATCGGCCATACTACAAAGCTACCTCCACAACTTACAAGCATGGCTAGACAAATGGCGTATACAAATAAACGCAACCAAATGTACAGCCATAACTTTCACGACAAAGCATGGTACCGCTCCTTCAGTTTCCCTGAATGGAGCCCAAATTCCAATCAAGAACGATGTAAGATATCTTGGCATAATATATCTAGATAGACGGCTCACATGGAGAACCCACATCATCAAAACGAGAAAAGAACTAGATAATAAAATAAGAAGATGCACTGGTTAATGGGACGAAGATCTAAATTAACATTAAGCAACAAAGTGTTAGTGTATAAAACTGTGTTAATTCCTGTGTGGACCTACGGGATTCAATTGTGAGGCTGAGCGAAACCTTCGAACATCACAATACTGCAAAGGTTCCAAAACAAAACTCTCCGCACTATAGCCAATGCGGAGTGGTTCATTTCTAACCTAACCCTCCACAACGATCTCAAAATCCCATGGATTCGGGATGAAATCAACACAACCACACAACCAATTATGTGAACAAAATCCATTCCCACCCGAATGTGTTAGTACTTGATCTACTAGACAATATAAACATCACCAGACATTTAAATAGATGTAAAATTTTAGATAACACTAACTAGTATTAAGTAGTTCGAGGGACCTGCCGCTGGGCAGGTTCCCTCCCTCATGTCAATTATGTATTGTATTATGTACTACCTAAATCACATTTGCTTGTTAGCGACTCGGCTAGTTGTAAATTTGCAGTTGTTAATAATAAAAAAAGGATGTAAGAGATAAATTGTCTAAATAATGTGAGAAAGGTATCATTCATTGAAATATATACCTTCTAGAAAGTGCATTTTAAAGGATAAATTGTTCATTGGGGTGACTTTGACCTTCTCACAAACGTGAGATAAAATGGTTCTGTAATGTGATTTTGTTAATTCATTAATAGTAATGTTACTTACACACTCGACAGTATTCACAAAGATGAGTGCAGGATGTCAGGGTATAAGAAAGGGGAATATGTGGGACAGAGCACTGTTTAGTGGGCGCTAAGAATATTTTTCGGCGTACGAAAGAAATATTGGTCTCATTAAGAGTAGGAAAGAAAAAACCCACTGCAGCATTAAAGGTTTAGAAGACGGCAGTACTTGTTACTTATATATATTAGCATCTATGTTCAATCGGAAACTGAAATATATAAACGAATGTTCAAGCCCCGAAACACATGAACACATAAAAGATGGTATGTAAAAGAAGCAGCAGCAGAGGCACTCGGAACACAAGAAGAAAGATATAAGAAATCATGTTATAGAAGTACTGCGGAGTGACAGCAAGCAATGTACTTGAAGAATGAGGAATATTTAAAATTTCTTAGTTCTAAAAAAACATAGAGAAGTTTATAAAAAAAATCAGGAAATATAAATAAAAAGCACCGTAGAAAGAGCAAAAAATGGATCATGGAAAAAATGTGAAGAAATATAGAACTACAAATTAGAATTTGAAGAATAGCAGAAGTATGGCAACAATTACGGAACATAAAACAGCCAACAGAAGCAAAACAACATTAAATGAAATAACAACCGGAAAACGGAAGAATTACTATACAGAGTTGGTCACAGAATAGAAGACCGAAATTCATATTACAAAACGACACCATACTAGAAGATGAAGAATATATAGAGATTACATCAGAAGAAAAAATCTAGAAATTCATTTAAGCCTGGAGAGCACCTGGCACTGGGTATGTAGCTATTATAAATGAACAAAAGGGAAGAACAGATAAGTTAGTGAAAATTCTAGGAACTTTGACGAAAAGTGTGACGAAATTCCACCATAATCGAAGACAGCACATCATATACCTATGGATTCATAAAAAGAGAAGAAGGACGTAGTATACTATTATCGAAGCATATTAGTAACAAGTACAGTAAGTGAAGTTTATGTTCATATAATAAAGAATAAAATGCAAAATCAGATTGAACGAAAACAGTCAAAAGAGGAAGGTGGCTTTACACAGGGTAGATCTTGCATGGACAATATTGTCTGTTTACCGGAATTGATCCAGAACAAAATAGCTGCAGGTAGAGAAGTACATCTTTGATTTTTAAATCTTCATAAGATGTACGATAGTATACTTGTAACTCTGTGGAAGGCGTTGCAATTGGCAGAAATTTGACAAAAACTTCATGAAAGTTGTACAAATCCTTTATGATTAACCATTATTCAAAATAATAATGGGAGCGGAATTGTCTGAAGACCTTTTTAGTAACAAAGGAATTAAGACAAGGGTGTTGCATTTCAACCACACTTTTCAAAGTATATGCCGATGTCGCTGTGCCACGATAGAAACGGAAATTAAGGTAATGGGGAAACCAATAGGAGATGAGATATGAGAATATACTCCTTACAGTTTGCTGACGACCAGTCAGTTCTACACACATTAATATAATAGGAAGAACAAACCGGGCGAATACAGAAGTTTTTAACAATCTGGAAAGGGCAGCTTGAAGAATGGGTCTAGAGATAATGAGGAAAAAGCAAAAGCAATGATCGTAGAGAGCAACCGAGGAGGAAGAAGGAATAGAATAGGCCAAAATTTAACGGTAGGCGACATTAATATAGAGGTAGTAAGGGAGTTTATATATCTAGGTGCCCAAATAAATAATGAAAGGAAAACGGAGGAAGACATAAAACGAAGAATACGCATAGCTAACAGATGTTATTATGGAATCGAAAAACAACTGAAGTCGCCAAACTTAACATGAAAGTCTAAATGTATTATACATAAAACACTAATAAGACCAGTGCTAACATACGCCTCTGAAACATGGACCCTAAGCAAAGCAGATGAAAACCGGCTGGGAGTCTTTGAAAGAAGAATACTAAGCAAAATATTTGGCGCGGTTCAAGAAAATCAAATGTGGAGAAATAGATACAACTACGAACTATACGAAATATATGAAGACATCGACATTGTGAAGGCAATAAAGATAGGAAGATTAAGATGGGCAGGGTATTTGGTGAGGATGAATGACGAAAGACCGACAAAACGAGCACTAAGAACAGAACCTGTTGGAAATCGAGGAAGAGGTAGACCAAAACTGCGGTGGAAAGACGGAGTAGAAAAAGACCCGAGAAGCATTGGAGTAACCAACTGGAAGAATCAAGCCCAAGATAGAGACAGATGGCGGAGAACCTTGAGGAGGCCAAGACCCACCCAGGGTTGTAGCGCCAACGATGATGATGATGATGAGATACTTATTTTGTTGTGATTCTTGATAGTATTTTGTATAATTATTGTGAATAAGAGTGTGGTGGTAGCTCAGTTGGTAGAGCGCTCGCTTTCTGAGTAACACGTCGATTCTGGCTTGGCATTACTATGTTGATTTATAAAAATCTTGTCTGCAACCCACCATACACAATATCCCCTTCTCGCTTGCAACCTTGGGATCTTAATGCTAAAAACCTTCTCTGGAATTTGTACGCTATTGTTGCGCGGTTCCAATCTTCTGCAATTCGTTCAAACACTTAATAAATAAAATCTATATCGTTTCTACAATGCCTTTCCTTCTTTTCTTTAACCTTTCTGCTACTGTGACATCTTTATCTGGTGCGTTGCCGATTTTATGTGGTTTATTGCATTGATTATTCCTTCTTCTTTTAATCCTGGAATATCCTCTGAATTAACATACATAAACAGCAGGGGCGATTTTTACACTGTAGATGTTTTTTTAATAACCTTCAGCGATCCTTAACATTTCGTCTATAGTTTCCATGTCGCCCTTATTTTTCATGTGATTACAACATTTTTCCCTGTTGAACTGCTGTTCGTCGTATATAACTATAAAGATTTTCTTCCGCCCATATATGGTTGCTGTAGAAGTTCAGAAGTTGGTTCTTCAAATACTAATCAGTGCGAACTTTCTATAGCATTACCTTTGCCGCTTGTGCTTACAGAATGATCCTCCTCTAGCTACACGATCTATAATTTCTTCCTCCAAATAAGGTGTAAAAGTTGTTCTAGACCTACCCTTATTCACAGTCTGCGCCAGAATGTTACATTACCATTTGCAAATCTATACATTATATTTATATCGGCTAATTCTGCGTTTGCATAACCGTTCATGATTCAGAACCTAACAAAAACCAGTTCAAAATTACGACATGTGACTGTATGACAGTTTTATGATAGAAACTAAGAAAAAGTGAGTAGTAATAAATAAATAATACACATTGACACACTACCTCCCCCCCACGAAACCGCTTTCGCATTACTTCAAGAGGGTGTGGGTGTCCCTTATATGCTATCCATTCATGCAACATGCACCATAAACTTAATTAAGTGACATACGGTCACCTCAGCTGGGGTTCGACCACGCGGCAGATCGGCCGCAGTTCACTTTGACCTCGACTGACAGCGCTTGTTTTTACTGCGCCATCGAGGTCACTATAAATAACATGCCTCAGAATAGCCGAAAAAGCAACAAAAAATGTTTAAACTAAACAGTGCTTAAATCGGGAACGGTTGATTTCCGGATGGTTATATTGGTATCTTTTTCTTGTCCTGGTGTATATAGTTTATTTCCTAAATATTATCCGCTATTTTTCGAACACCCTGAATAGTACAAGCATTTTAGGTTTTAAGTCGTGTCTGTGTTTCAGAGTACAGGTTTCCAGAGCTTTCTGAATTTTCTTCTGAACTATTTTCCGCGAATTTGCTCTCCAGTTTGTTTAAGATTTTCAATTCAATTCTTGTTCTGTGTTTTGGTAGGTACTCCAATTATTCGCGTATAATGTAGTGTCTAATCCACTGGAATTCTTGGTACTTTATGGGTAGTATTTTTGTGTGATCTACTTCCCGAATCGAACTATATTCTGATGTTAAGTAATTTCTTGGAGTTTGTGCTTAATTTTTAAACTTCTTGCATTCGTTTCTATAGTTGGGTGTCAAATATGTTTGTCAGAATCTTAATTTCTATTGTCAATAGCTGTGAGTAGCATAACAACTGCCTATTAAAATTACAATGGAAAGACTTTTTTCTTCCTCA